>OX377201.1:95648152-95888152 GCA_947396885.1 Heligmosomoides polygyrus polygyrus | reverse complement strand
ACAAATCAATCAATGACCAGCCGCGAAAAAATCGTAGTTCTTTGAGATGTGACTTCAGGCACATGTTCCTCGAGGACTGCAGGTCCGGTCATACCGATCCGCCTCTTTCTACACAGTAGGATCGACTTGTAGAATGATTTCATGAGCATTTCTCTTTCTCTTCTGAGCTGTAAAAGTCTACTTAGCTAGCGCAAGTTCGGTGGAAAGTTTTGTCAGGATAAATGAAAACGCTCAGAAACGTTCAGCTATGTTGACAGCAGCCCACGGCTTCTTTCACCTTCCACTGCATCTTCATATTGGATCGTCGCAGAAGCTGGACGACTTTCCACAAGTTAAACAAACTTTAGAAAGAAATTTGATATTCTAGAGGTCTTGTTGTTACTGTTTGGTTTTGGAATGTTAATGCTTTTCCCTTTTATAATTTATTTATTTATTTTATTTATTTATTTATTTCGGAACCCGACCAAAAGTCGCATTTCAATACAACAGCTGTAAAAAAACCCAAACAAAATCGAACATTCGAAACAGACAAAAACAATGGATAAAATTATACAAAAGTGAAGCAAAGGCGGCAGTGTAAAACCTAACTAGTAAAGCATAAGTAAAGGAGTGGAGCTGAAATTACATCTTCTTAAGCCTTTGGTCAGGACATCTCTTGAATACATTACTAGACATTTCGAGTACCTTGTCTTTAATCAAATGTACAAATAAGCGAAATGTTCTAAAACAGAAGAAATCTGACCTGATCCTAGTTTTTGCGACCGTGCCGGCAAGCTTTACCGTTCAATTTTTTATGATAGATTGACTGTTGAAGTTTGATGTAAAGATGAAGACGTAGCCATATAATTGCCATGTAGATGGAGTGGAAAAAACTCAATAAGGAGAAGATTTGGTTTCTAAATACTAAAATACGGCCAAAGTGGCTGCAGCTAAGAAAAAATTTGTTTAACGAATTTATCGGAAAAAATAGTTGTTAAAATTTACCGAAAAAAATGCAGCACACCCCTTGTGTTCACCTATTGTTTCCGATAAACTAAAAAATCTCAAAGAAGCTTATACTGTGTTCTTCTTGAACAAAAAATTTCTGATCGTGTTGGAAAATCTCTAATTTTATCTGGAAGCCGCTCGACTTGATTTGAAAGATGTCCCGCTTGGTTTCAAAAGCATCAAGCTTGCTTAGAAGAGTGCCCGATTTGATATGAAGTACATCCAACTTGATTTGAAAAGCACCGCAAAAGGGGAAACGCTTGACGTAGAAATGGTATATAAAAATGCTAAAGGTAAAGGGCGGGTGGAGCGCAGTCGGAGGAGGCGCCGGCTGTCGCCTGCACCCGATATCAGGTTCCTGGTTCGGATTTCCCGCCCAGGCCAACCAAGCCCTCCATCTCTCCGGGGTCGGTGAATTGCTACCAGACTTGTCTGGGAAGGATAAAGCACTGACTCGTTCATCGGCTGGCCACCGCAAGTCATTGTATGGCCAAATACGCATTCAACACGCCTCCACGACATCCCGTAAAAGTAGAATGCGTGGCGCATCCCAAAGAGGATTGAATAACGCCGTCCTCTATCCTTTATCCTGTAACACAGATGTAGATGGTGCGGTAAGAACAGATAAAAAAAAACATTATTGCTTCAAGTAAGCGGCAGTAAGCGGCACTATCGATCACGTGAAAATTGCGGAGATTTAGGCTATAAGTTTAGGTTTTTAATGCATTAAATGAATTTTTTCTTTGTGCACTTTAAAAAAATTAACTCCTTATTTTTCCTTAAAAATAATTTTATAAAAATTCAAACACTATGTTCATTTATCAGCAGGTGAATTAAAATTACAACGAAAGCATACTAAATATATCTAATCATCTGTACTTTTCGCGAACCTCGGCAGCATTCGGAGATAGGAGCACACCATTCAATCGGATCGCATTAAAGCGGCATGCCATTCAGAGAGGATGTGTAGGTCCAGCATTCTGGTTGGCTGGGTTATCTTCAGCCGGTGCCCTGCTTGGTTGCCTATTGGTTGGCGTGCCACCAACTCCCAACGCCGCCCATGTTCGTGACATGAACCGCGACACGAACTTAAGACGTTATTACAACCTTGTTATAGAGACTAGTTTGTTCTGGAAGGCACTCACTTTGCTTTGGAATATGCTCTGTTCGATTTCACAAGCGTTAAGCTTGCTGAGAAAAGTGTCCAATTTAATACGAAATGTGTCCAGTGTGACGTGAAAATGGAGTGGCATAAACATCTTACGGCTCTTAAGCTCAACCAGCCTAGGAGCGCTAAAATGTTGATCGGCGATAAGGAGAACTTTTCTGATATTTCATTGTCTTAGTTAATGCGCCTGCTAGATTGTAGTGGGCTCATATTGATAGATGCTTAAGTCTTAGCTGTAGGTTTTATATTCTAGCAATTGATCTGTTGTAATCTATTTATTGCCTATAATTCCAATGTGATTCACGTTATGAAATAAATAAATGAATAAATAAATAAACCTAACGTTCAATTTGGGGCTGCTCTCTCCCAACCATGTACCATTAATCCAAAATATCACCTATCCGCAATGAGCATCTACGATGACACCTACAGTACCGGACATGCCGCTGCGTCCAACAAGCACAAGCGGCGCCAAAGATGAGAAGCGGCGCAAAAGCGCTTTTGCGCCGCTTCTCATTTTTGGCGCCGCTTGTGCTTGTTGGACGCAGCGGCATGTCCGGTACTGTAGTAGAGTAGATGTGTCCTAGATGAACTGAATAACGTCCTCCAGCTCGAATCCTTGCATTTGCATCTTCGCGTTGAAGAATACAGAAGCGTTTTATCTTGCAGGGAGAGCTCCCTAGCACGAGGTGTGAGGGAGAGCCGGGGAAGGTACCAGGCTGGTACCTGGCTGACCTCGGACGGCGACGATGCGGTCGTCGTCGTCGCGGCCGCGATGGCAGCGATCTCGCGCCGCTCGGCGGCCATCTGACCGGTTCCCACGCTCGTTTCTGTCGACAATACACGAGCGGCCGCCGTTCCCACGCAACAAAAAGCAAATGGGAGACGCCGAGCGTGCGAATTCCAACTTTCCCGTCGCAGCCAGCCACGCACACACATGATACGGCCGACGTCGTCGGATCGCTGCGCGCCGCCGCCTCTCTCATTCCCAGCCACATCTCCTTCGCATCCCATCGGCAAGCGCTCCGTACAGCTGGCTGCCTCTTCCTTGCCGGGGAATGGGTGGCCTTTCCCTGTCACGCTCTTGTAGAAATCCCCGCCAGAATTTCGTCAGGTGTATTCTCTGCACCCAGCTGTTATAGTTGTGCTCGAACGAATGCCCTCGAACAATTACTCGAATAGTCGATTACTCGATATTTCTAACGAAGCCATAACTCTTCACCTTTCTTCATGCAACGGGATTACAAGAGGGCTCATCCTTACAAAGCAACCTCAAAAACCACACTCGAAAAAAATGTCAAGAAGCTTTTTCAGCTGGTGTTGTGGAAGTCTGGGGTGAGCTTCCTGCATCAATCCCCAATCCCCAAGGACATACAACTACAAGTTAGAAAATTTCCTTAATCAAAACGTATATTTGTGAAGGCAACTTCAAAATTATTTTTTTTGTAAGAGTAGATGAAATTTCGACTGACAGCAGCTTTTTCAGTGAAGGAAATACTGAATCGCATTGAAGAAATCACTTTTGACAAAATTAAAAAAGCCAATTCTTGCTGTAATTTTTTGCCCAGAACTGATTTTATGTCCCTTTTGGCTGAATAAATGTTCTCTTCTATTTTTTGCTGTTCTAGATTTTCGAACATTCGTTAGAATTAAAACGTCGAAAACGAGCGATATTCGAATATCATTCGAAAATCGAATATTTCAACTTTCATGCGAAAATCGACTAGCTTTAATCGAAGATATCGAATAGACATCACATCTTCAAGTACAGAATCTGACTCCAACAATTTATTCGACCATGCGAATACTCGAATAAACGAAAAATGTGGGCTGTTTCAGTTCTAATCATTCGAAAAAATTGATGAGCGAACAAATTCGTTCGTCATTTCGCTCGAAATTTTTTCGAATTCGAATTTATTCGCGTTCATTCGTTTGTTCGATAATGTCTCAAAAGCACAACTATCCTAGTTGTATGATCGATCTATGCGCCTCAGACAGGACTCCTAGGAAGATCTGTGCAAGCACCTTATGTGTAGAACTTGTAGCTGTTCGGTCACCACCAGCGCTAGAACTGCCGTAAGCTGCTCTGCAAACAATGATGAATAACGGTCAGCTGTTGGCGTTGAAGTACAACTAACGCTCAGCCTGTTACCCTGCTGCTCAGCTTTTTTCCATTGACAACAATTCTCATTCATTTGATTGCAAAATTGGTACTGAAAGTCTACGATTTAAGAGATTGAGGTTTACTTTTTAATCATAAACTTTCCTTCGAGGCTCATTATGAGCCTATCTTTTAGTTGGCAATCCGAAAAACGTATATCGAACGAGAACGTAGTTTATCCCATTTCGTCGGCGAATTGGACACTTTTTAAATTAAACTGGACACTTTTCACGTCAAATTGGACACTCTTCTAGCCTATCTCCTAAGACTTTTAAAATCAAAGCGAACTGTTCCAAATCGAAATGACCTTCAGCTGAATTACGTATCCACTAAGATGGCTAAAATAATTTTTTGTTTATGAAAAATTTGGTAGAACTTTCTTTGAAATTTTCTAGTTCACCTGGCCCAAGATGTTTAATAATTTTATAAAAGTTTTATTTTTTCGAAAAAATATATAATTTAATTTTGAAGCGCAACAAGTCAGCAATCGTGTAGTTTAGTTATTAAAATACTCGATAGCGCCATGCACTCGAAAAGCAAGCAACAGTGTTTATTTGATTGATAGTGTAAATACTGCGTACAAGCAGCATAAAAGTTAGGATATGTGTGATTTTTACAATTATTTATATTGCACCGTTTGCAAGTGTAAAACAGCATGCGAACAAAAATGTTCCTATCAGTCGACTAAAAATCGCGAAGCTTTGGAAGGGAGCATGGTGCAATCTCTGTTTTGTCGATAGAAAACGGCCGCCTTCCTGCTATTTAAAACGAGCTCCTAATTTTTTTTTCAAAAATCAAAATTTGATAAAATTTTTAAATAATAACAACAAAATGTAATGAAAAATACAAAATAATAATAAAAATAAAAAATAAAAAATAGTACAAAAACAGAAATTAAAAAACAAACAAATTTTTTGAAAAATAAATAAAAATTCAAATTCAAATTAAACAAAACAAAAATATTGAAAATAGAAAAATAAAAAATAATAAAAAATATAAAAATGGTAATAAAACAAAAATAATAAAATATTAACAGATAATAAAAATAATAAAGTTAAAAATTAGAACACCTTTCTTCACTGATGAGCCACCGTGGAGGTGTTATAATAAACACGGTTCGTCTGAAGGGAGGTAGCGAAACGAAACATTGAAGTTTACTGTTATTTCTAACATTCAATTATATTTGATTGAAATTTCTAACTAACTGTGTTCTCTTACTGGGAAATAAATTAAAACTTCAAAGAAAGGTATACTAAAATTTCGTCGGATAAAAAATTATTCTAACATTATTGGAGAGCCTCTAGCTTAATGTAGAGGTAGCTTATTCCGATTTTGAAGAATTCGCTCTGGTTTCAAAAGTCTTAGGCTGGCTTAGAAGAGTGCCGAATTGGACGTGAAAATTGTATATTTGAAGCCGTGAAGAGTGGAAATGAAAGAGCACTTGGTAATGCCTACAAGAGCTATGCAAGACCGTTAGTTGAGACGTCTTCATCCCATACAAAAGGAAGAACATAGCTTTGGTGTAGTGTGTCCAGAGTAATTTCACTCCTAAGCTGGCCATGAGATGCTCTGGTCTGAGTTAGCGTTTCATACCTAATGGTGTTCATAGTCGTCGTTTGCACGGTTTGCAGATCTGAGGTTGTAGCAGACAAAGGAATGACCTTGTTATTTCCTTAAGACCTTATTGGAAAACATTTCTCTAAATAAAGGAGAATTTTTCATTTCAGGTAGGGCAGAGAAGCTGGGTTATGCAGAAGATTTCCGATAGCCGCCTGTCTTGTTTTCTTTCCTTCTTATGCTGTTTTGTTTTTCTTTTTATTGATATTTGTTTTGCTGTGTATTAATTTTACCTCTTCCTTCATGTTGCTAACCTCTAAAACCTAGAGTGTGTTTTAATTCGTAGTTTTTTCCAGCGTTTGTTCTAGTTACTATCACATTTGTTCTATTCTACGTAGGCTTTGCGTCCAAAAATACAATACAATACAGAGCTCCTAGGAAGACCTGTGCAATCACCTTGTTCGCAGTCCCTATTCCGTTTGATTGTTCCTTTTTGAATGCCTTTTCATCTACGTCCTACTTAGTATGTCCTACATGAGGCGTGTGTTGCGCAGTCGGAAGAAGCGCAGACCCGCCAGTCGATCTAAGGTTCGAGTTCTGTTCAGCGCAGCTTACACTTCCATTTCTCTGGAAAATTAAATTAGTATCGCATTTGCTTGTGAATGAAGACACTGACTTCTCCACCATCTGTCTACCATCAAAAGTTGTAGTATAAGCTACGTGCGGATTCCACAAAGGACTTGATTAATAGTGACGCTCGTTCTTTTTTTTTTTGCTTTTTAAAGTTTTGTTGAACGATGTCTTTGATGTAAAGGAAATGATCAGTGGTCACTCCATCCCCTCTGTATGCTTGACAGCCTTTTGTAATGTAACAATATTAGGTCGGACGAAAATTTTCCGCCAAAAATTTTCGACAATTAAATTCAACTGACCATATGTAGCTTTCTTAATTAGCAGCGAAAACTACCACATTTTTCGGCTTTCTGCCAAAGAGCGCAATTAAATGCGAATATTTTTGAGTGAATACCTGTGTAGCTGGAGCCTGTGAATTATAGGAGCGCCTTGCTGAGATCCTAAAATGTGTTATTTATCTGTGGTCAATTTACGCACTTTTCAAAGTAAGCTTGAAAGCCTTTGAAATCAAATTTAACATCTTCCAAATCAAAACAAACGTTTTCCTGGAAAAAAGACGCTTTCAAAATCAACCAAAATTTTACTTTGTTCAACGAAAATTTATCATGACGTCCACCTAAAACTTTTAATTTACCTGCCCTCGAAAGCGAACATCTTCATTTAGAAATAATAGATTCAAACTTATTTTTAAGTGAAGGAGAGCACGAGTTTTATAATATTATAATATAATAAAAATGTATAATATATTAATATTTTTTAAATAGAATCTTATGAAAGAAGAGATCACGCCATGCACTCGTTCAGCTAGTCGCGGTTTTCCTTTGACTGTCTATTAAAATGCCGCTCACTTCGAACAAGGAAGTAAAGTTATGCGTGTTTTTTACAATCATTTTTGCATTACCATTGACAAATGTATAACTCGAGGCAAATAGTGTTTTTGCTATTAACCAAAAGAAAATACAATAGACAAAAGACGAGTGCATGGCGCAATCTCTTCTTTCAGCACTAAAAAGGCTAGCCTTTCTGCACTTTAAAATAAGTTTTAAATCATTATTTTTATGCAATAAAAGTTTAGTAAAATTTCACACAGTGATTTCATTATGTGGGGAAGGAAGATGAATAAAAAATGTTCTAAGGAAGTCATACAAAAATTTCCTTGAAAAATTACTTTAATCCTGTTAGAAAGTGATGACTAATCTAGAAGACGCTCGAATGCGGAATTTAGATTAAACCGTATAACAGCGTAGTGGGAGAAGGCGCCGGCTGACACGTGCATCCAATTCCAGGTTCCTGCGGCCGGATTCATCAACGACTAAACCGCGGGTAAGGGGGTAGAGATACCCATGAATCCTGCGTCTCTGACTCTTACCTTATTTCTACCTGACGCTCATCTTATCTCTACCCCCTATGCCCTGCATACCCACGGATTTAATTGTTGATGAACCCCTGGTTCGGATTTCCCGCTCAAGTCTTCTAACCCTCCGGGGTGGGTGCACTGGTACCATACTTGTGTGGAAAGGATTGCACACTGACTTGCCCATCGGCTGGCCACTATATTTGTACCAACGAAATACGCATTCAAACTGCCTCTACAATTTCCCGTAGAAGTATTAGGGGGGGGCCAAAAGTAATGAGACACCCCATGCCGTGTCCATATATCTCGTGGCTGGAGTCCGGTTTTGTGCTTATCGTATTTGTATGTTTGTATGCTACTTACTGAAGCCCATGTGAGAAGTTACCACTTCCGCCCTTTCCAGAAGCATGCCAAAAACCCCAGCCTGTCTCATGCCGAAACCCCAGTCCGACGAGTCGACCTGTGTCGCGCAAATCTCACCCAATTCCCAACCCCGAGCAGCCTGGGCTCAATATTCACGCAGAATGAGAAGTACGTCTTCTACCTTAACCCTGCTAAGCAGCGAGTCTGGGTGAGGCCTGGTGAATTGTTACCGACCTTCGTTCGGCAAGATGTTCACGGCGAGAAGCATCTTTGGAGCTTTTGGGTCTGCGCCCATGGATCGGTTTACCGGAGGCTGTTTCCCAAGAGCACCACGATGAACTCCAAGGCCATGGTGAACGAAATAGAGGAGATGGGCCGGCGACTCGCTCTTATTCATTCGCAGCGCTTCAAGAAGATTCTCCTCTTCGACAACGCCGCACCCCATCGGGAACATGTAAGCACGGATAAGCTTGGCCAGCTGGGCTACGTGCACATGCCTCACCCACCGTATACGCTGGACATCTCTCCATGCAACTACCACTACTACTTGAGCCTACAGGACTTCCTAGTCGGAAGGGACACAAGAACCCAAGCAGTCCTTGACAACCATATCGAGCACTTGATCAGCACCAGGCTCAAGCAGTTCTGTAAGGATGGGATCAGGAAGTTGACTGAGCGATGGTAGCAAGGTCATTGCCCTTAATGGCAAATACATTCCTCAGCATCGTTGAGTTGTAATTGAGTTATAAGGAGATAAAGATTTTTTTTCATTTTGTCTCATTACTTTTGGCCCCCCTAATATAATGCAGGGCGCATGCTAATTGGAATATATTAGCTCCACCAACCCTTGCTCTGCAGCTTTCTCTCAATTTATTTGTATCGTCTACGCCCTTTTCAGCAGCTGAAACTGTCGTGGAGACTCAAGTAAGAGATTGGAGACGCAAATCACTAGACGCCCCTCCGATTAGGGTAGGTCCTGCCTTTTTACCATCAGGCCACTGATTACCGTTCTTCACTGTCTCCCTTCGCTGAAAGGGAAAGGAGACCGCGCGTGGCATTCCCGGAATTCTCTCGGTCAGAGAACGTTTGAGACTACGGTGTGATGAAGATACTTTGGGCGAAAAGTCCGATTGAGCTTACCCATAGGGAAACCTTCCATGTCACTATAAGCGAGTTCTCCAAATGTCGGTCCATAGGGCAAAAGAGGCCTTTTCGCGCTCAAGAATTATTGCGCCAAGATCCGTGACATATTCCGTCAATTTGTTGGCAAGGACTAAACAGTAGACTCTCGTGCAAAGGTAACGTATTAGGTTGGTGCATAGGTTCTCGGACATTTGGGGCATGAAATATTTATTATCGCAACATACGAACAACAATATATCAACTCATTTGAAGTAACCACCCTTTACATCAATTGTCTTTCGCCAACGTGCTGGTAAGTCATGGATGCCTTTTCTCCAAAACAGCCGGTTGTGATTCGAAAAATGTGAGCAGTGCCTCCTTGACATCCTCTCGGTTCCTAAATTGCTGGCCGTCCAAATAGCGTTGAAGGCTTGAAAAGAAATGATAATCAGAAGGAGCGAGATCTGGGCCGCCGTCGCTCTAGCAATATGCGGTCTAGCGTTGTCGTGTTGAAAATACACCTTCAGTTGCTCTCCTCGTGTGGTTCGAAGGGGGGCCCTCAACTTCCTCAGTTGGTTGACGTAAACCTCTGCCGTCACTGTTATCCCTTCGTCCAGCAGGTCCCAGTATTCTACGCCAAGAACGCTCCACCAAATGCATAGCATCACCTTTTTCACGTGAAGGTCGGGTTTCGAACGTCCTCTGCCTCTCCAGTTGCGTCAACCCACTGTGCACGCCGGTGATAATTAGAGCAGAGTATCCACTTCTCATCCCCGGTGACAAGGTTGTCCAGCCATCCGTGGGTACGTCTGAGGGTAAGGAGAGACAGAGCGGCATCGGCTCTGTGATCCATGTCATGTTGTGTCAAGTCGTGAGGTACCCAGCGACCCAATTTTTGCACCTCGCCAATCGACTTCAATCCTCGAGCGACTGTTGAGTGACTGACACCAAGAGTGCTTGATAGTTCGCGAGTGGTTTGGTATGAGTCCGCTTCCACTCTACTTCGGAGGCCATCCAGTGTCATCGGGCGCCCTTCTCGTCCATTATCTTCAACGGAGAACTCACCATCTGCAAACTTCGAGAACCACTGGTACACAGTAGCAGGAGCACTCTCACTGTAAACATAGTTCAGGCGACGATACGATTCATTGACATTGAGGCCAGATTGATGCAGGAATAACATGACGTGCCGAATATGCGTCTCAGTTGGGATGAATTGCTTAGCCATAATAGCTGACACGCCATAATAGCTGACGTTAACAACGCAGAAGTAAATGTTAGGAACAGTTTTGTAGCCCTTTCCTTTCTCTATCGATCGATCATTTACGCGTTGATACATGTGAGAAATTTGGCGGGAAAATGCGCTTTCAATTCAGGAGGGATCAAATGTCCGAGAACTTATGCACCAACCTAATATTAATGTGGCCAGTCAGATGAATAATGTAACGACGCGCTCATTTTTTCACTCGAGAAGTGAAATGCATGGCGCGCTCTAAAAAATACGTTCGTATCCTATGGTTGGCGGTTGCTCCTTCAAGTTATCCAATAAAGTTTGGCGCTATGTAACTTCTTCTGGAATTCGCCACGCATTTTAATGTAGCGGAGTATCGTGGAGGCAATTCGAGTGCGCAGCTGGCATTCACAGTGGCTTAAGTGTTCAGCCAGTCGGCTTTATCTTCACCAAACAAGTCAGGTACCAATTCACCGGAATCAGAGGAATGGATGGCCTGGGTGGCTCCCGATCCAACACCCTCAATTCGGACTGCTCGCGACGATCGGCACTTCTTCCAAGTGCGCTACCCATGTCGAGCAACATCATACCATCCAAAATCAGTCAATACAGTCCGAAATTTCGCTTACTTTGACTGAGAGCTGTTCGTTCTTCCTCTCTTGAAGTTACTAGCACAGCGCAGGTAGTGGTCCCGATGGTTCTGGCGCAATGATGTGGGGGCGCTCTAGCACGCCACCAGAGTTCAACTCCGCTGCATGCCAGTTTGAAGCGTTAACTTCGGACACAACCATTGGTCACTGATCTCGTTTCATAACGGTGCAGACTACGTAAAGGCCTTTGGTAGCCCTTGGGAAGGCAATGTATGGAGCAGTTTCCTCTAAGAATTCATAGCACTAGTCGTTATTGTGGCCAACATAGGGAATCAGGCAGCATGGGATGTGTGTGCCACGCAAGGGAATACGGTTGGCTTCCTGATTGGTTAGCGGTGCCTGGTTCTGATTGCGACTTGGCGCCTTTCCGTCTACACATGTAGGCCACATTGACGACTAGCATCGAATTCAGCTATTGAAACGCATTAGGGGACGTAGGGCGGCGCAATTACCACATATTTCTATGAAGCCATTGTTAAATTAATTGAAGTCTAGAGTGACGGCCATAGTAGAGCTCGTAGGATTAAAGCTCGTAGGTCACCAAGAGAATACGATGGCCGTTGGACTAAACAGCGCAGATGAGCCAAAAACGTAAGCGTCTCTCCCGGAATGCAAAGGGTGTGGGTTCGGACACCGTTCCGATGCGGATTTTGACTGCAGCAGAACATTAGGCACTACGCTGAACTTCGCCTTTCAAACATCACCGGAGGTTTTACCACATCGGGATTCGAATTCACTCCACAGCCCGATTCAATTTGATTTCTTCCGACTTGAAGTCGGGATGAAACTCCACATCCATCAGCCAAGCTCGCAAAAAAGCATGAATCCTGGAATAACTACGCAATGGCGAGGTTCACTTTTATACACTGCTTGAAACGGCAAATATTTCTTCACTGGAAAACAATCACAGCATTGAGATAAATAGAACAGTCGAACTTGCAGAATGACAGTGCTTTTGGTACATCGGCCGCTGAGAATGCGCCGTGCGATCGTACAACCCTTCATGATGTCTACTTGATTTATGGGGTAGAGCGGATTCATTTAGAGTTTCCTAATAAAAAGTTCTATGGATTATGATTTTGCCCTTTAGATAATGAGCTATGAATAATTTCTTTCCCTTCATACAGGTGAGAAAATTATTCTTAGCTTTGATCAATGTGAGAAACCATTCCAGAAATATGAAATAAATTGAAATGAACTGAAGGTAGCGACCAGGACTTCAATGTGGCAACCACTTATCAATGTTAGTCATTTTAGAGCAACTCTGTCGATAAACTTGTATTTGAAGGATGCATGTCGCGAATATGGACAGCACTGGGTCGCATTGAATAGACGTGCCACTCAGACAGAAATGTACAGTCGGTAGCATGATTGGATGACGCGCGTTCGGTTGGTGCCCTAATTGGCCAAGATTCGTTGAGGCGCCCCCTCCTTCCGACGCTGTCCACTTTCGCGACTAGGGCCGGATTTATTTATTTTATTTATTTTTGCCAACATGTGATACAATATACGCAAAGCGATCCACGTGAGGAAGTTCATCATCGCAACCAATGACCACAGTAAACGTAACTTTAAAACCAGTGGAACAAATAAAATCAGTTATGATCAGAAACGGCTTAACAATTGTTGGACGATCGGCGACTCCGCCCGACAGGGTAATCACAAAAAAGAAGAAAAAAGCGAAACCGTCAGCAGGGGTTAAGGGTGGTTCCGCAGTACCCTTTCGAAGGCCTCGATTCTTGGAAAATCTGGGTGCGCTTACTCAACTTAACCTTCTCAGCGCCCGCTCGGTATACGAAGAAATTGAAGCGGACCGAGCTCTTGGCTGCGGGAACCGAAGCTTGACTGTAGTACCCCAATTGTAGATAGACGTATTTGCGATATCGTTCAACTTTCCACCAATCAATGTGGCTTCGTAGCCGGCAGTGGCACCATTGATGCTATACATGCTGCCCGTCTTCTGGTAGAGAGGCATCGCGAAAAGCAGAAACCGCTGCACCTAGCTTTTCTCGACTTAGAGAAAGCATCTGATCGTGTACCGCGTGAGGTTATATGGTATGCCTCACGACAACGCGGTGTTCCCGAAGAGCTTAATGAGTGGGTACGCATACTTTACACTTGCTCAAAGAGTAGAGTGCGAGCGCCAGCCGGCACATCGGCGGAGATTCCTGTCTCCGTCGGTGTTCACCAGGGTTCTGCGCTTTCCCCGCTCCTATTCATTGTCGTAATGGATGCCATTTCGAGAAAGCCTGCCCCCTGGACGCTGCTGTATGCAGATGACGTAATGCTTGCAAGCGAAGAGAAGAGCGAACTCGAGCGACAAGCGCAAGCATGGTACGACCGCTTGGCGATGTTCGGGCTCAAGCTAAACGTCAAAAAATCGGACGATGAGTACTTGACGACAGACGTAAACGAAGCCGGGTCCATTGAGATCAATGTGCTAGTACGAACGACAAACTTCAAGTATCTTGGATCTGCAATTGCGTCTGACGGTAGTCTGACCTTCAAGGTGAACTCGCGTGTGAGCGCAGGTGGTCCAAATGGCGCTCGGTGACAGGCGTTTTATGCGACAGGAAGATACCGGAACGCCTTAAATCGAAGGTTTATAGAACCATCGTCCGACCATGTGTGGAGATGAGTGCTAGCCTGCAACCAAGGAGGTTGGGACTCTCCTCAGCGTAATGGAAACGAAAATGCTGCGATGGACGGCTGGTGTTACGCGTCTGGACTGTATTCGCAAAGATAAAATACGCCAGAAGTTTGGCGTCGCTCCAATCGCTGACAAGTTACGTGAAGCTCGCCTTCGGTGGTATGGCTACGTTCTTCGAGCTAGTGGTGACACTGTTAGGAAGATTGGCTTTAACGTGCCTGGAAAAAGGGCTTAAAGGGCGGCCGAAGCAGCCATGGCTTGATACGTTGCAAAAAAAGGACCTAAAGGTTGCTGGTATCCATCCCGATCAAGCATTCGCGTAAAGTGGCGTCACCACACCAGAATAGCGGACCCCGCCTCGGAGCGGGACAAACGCTGAAGAAGAAGAAGAAGAACATAAGAAGGTCAAATATTCTTCTACGGGCGTTTAGTGATACTAGACCCAGCTGTGTATTTTGTTCAGAGCTTGATGGGACCGCACGAAACCCAGATTTTCTCTAAGGAAAATCCTCGCGAATCTGTGCTGAACCTTTTCGAGGAGCTCAATACTATTACTCTTGTAGGACCAAAAACAGGAGTGTCACATTCAAGAAGCGGACGAACGTACGTGTTGCATGCTCGGAGAAATGTCTGCTCATCATTCGTGCTCCAACTTCTGAAGAGATTGCGCGCACTCTTCGTGAAGCATTTGCTGCTACATCGTTGCAATGGCTATCAAATTCTAGATTTTCGATGATGAGAAAGCCAAGATCTTTCACCTCTGTAGCGTCTACAATTTGTTGACCCTCTATGAAATAAGAAGCCTTCCTGTTGTTCCTACCTATTAGGTTGTAACGAATTAAATGGCAACTTTAGAGTTTTATTGACTTTTTTTGCAGATGGACGAAAGGGTAATCCGAGGCATTTACTTGTATGAATTCAAGCTGGGCACTTCAGCTAAGGAGGCGGACGAGAAGATCAACGCCGCATTCGGTCAAGGATGTTCCACAATTCGGACGGCGTATCGTTGGTATCAGAAGTTCCGGAATGGAGATGAGAGCTTGGAAGAACATGAAGGTCGTGGGAGGCATAGTGATGTTGATGAGGACAAGCTGAGAGATGTGGTAGAGGAGGATCTACACAAAGGTACCAGGGAGATAGCGAAGGTTCTTGGTGTCAGTCACAACACAGCTGCCGGGCATCTGAAGGAAACTGGAAAGACCAAAAAGCTGGAAAGATGGGTGCCTCACGAGCTGTCTGAGGAGCAAAGAAACCGACGATATGAGATCTCGTCCGCACTGCTTCTACGGAACGAAACGGACCCATTCCTTGATCGCATCGTAACCTGTGACGAGAAATGGATAATGTACGACAACAGGCGACGATCGGCACAGTGGGTGGACAGCGATGAGAGCCCCAAGGTTTTTGCGAAGCCGGAATTGCACCAAATGAAAGTAATGGTGACAGTATGGTGGGGTTCGCTGGGAATTATTCACCACAGCTTCCTCCCTCCCGGTGAATCCATCACGGCAGAGAAGTACTGCATTGAAATTGAAGAAATGATGAAAAAGTTGAAGGATATCCGGCCGGCCTTGGTAAACCGAAGGCGAGTTCTCCTTCTGCACGACAATGCTCGCCCCCATGTAGCACGAATGACGTTGCAGAAATTGAATGAGCTGAGCATTGACACTCTACCACATCCTCCGTTTTTTCCCGACCTCTCCCCAACAGACTACCATTTCTACAAGCATCTTGGCGACTTCTTGGTAGGGAAAATATTCAAACACCAATAGCATGCCGAAAGTGCCTTCGAAGATTTCGTCAATTCCAGAACTTCTGATTTGTATGCTACTGGGATAAAAAAGCTTGTGTCACGTTGGCAAAGATTTGTAGAATCAAAAGGTTTTTATTTCGATTAATAAACTTGCCTACAAGCCGAGATATTAACTGTTTAAATTTACAGTGGTTCAGTGCCATTTATTTCGTTACATAGATGCAGCATTTTAAAGGTAGCTGAGGGGATTTAGCCCATTCAACTACTTGCCGCTTGAATTTTATCCACGACAGTAGGATCAGAGAATACTTCTCAGGTGTTTGGCAATGACAGTGGGGTTTCTAGCATGTGTCAAGATGTCTAATTTAAGCTATTTGCTCCAATACTTGGCTGTTGATTAGGTGTTCACCTAGTTTTGAATTAGCACATCCGGCAAAACTTTTGCAACATCTTTGCAAATAAAACTGTTAGCAGCAAGGGCTTTGCATGTCGTTTCGCCACACAAACCAATGTTTACCACTGCCATTATCAGTGCCATTATAATATATTGTATGTGACCATCAACAAAAAAGTCCGACTCGCTCGCTGCCGCCAAATCCCTGGTCAAGCGGATCGATGAATTTTTTCTATTTTAAACTGAATAAAACAAAGCGCTTAATAACCATATGAACCTAACTTAACTAAATTAACTAAGTGATTACTTAATTAATCTAACCAAACTTAACCAATTTGTTTATTCGCATGGGAGGCTCCTTATACTCCAATATCCCCAACGCAATGTTCAGAAATAGACATTTGGATCTCCATCCCTCGTATCAGGGCGCAAGGTACATATATGATGTTTGTCTCGTTCACAAAATTCTGCACGAACCTAGTGTGGTTGTGATTACGAAATTATATAGATTGATGCCTTCCCGAACTAGAGGTGATATAATGAAAATAGCACTGCCTTGTCCGAGATCAACAGTTCGTGCTTCCTTCTTTACGAATGGAGCAGGTAGCGCTCACATAACCATCACGAGGAACTTGTCAAATGCTTGCTCTTTACCCCAGTTTAAGCGGTATACGTCGGAAATGTTACTTAAGTTTGACGGACTCTATTCATGGAAACCGACTACACCCACTTCTTTGATTGTGCCATTTTTGTGATGTTATTCGTTTGTTAGTACTGAACTACTTCTAACTCGCGTCTGCCTTTTGCGACGTAATAAACCTTAACATTAGCTTAACTACATAAATAGTTGTCATAACGATGTTTTGTTGCGATCAAAACTTCTACCGCCAGGCGGGACTAGAACCCGCACCCTAACCGAGCGCGAATGCTCTACTCCACTACACCACCGGCATGGTTTGATCGAACGCAACATCCACACCTCGTGGGACCGATCAGCACTCACCCGTATATCGGGATGAGCCGGCTGCTGATATCAGTATGGAACCAGTTAAGCTGATGGTCTTGATAGAAACAATTCAAATCAGTTTCTTTAAGCCTCAAGTGTGCCGTCTACGAGTCTGAAAAGTGGCCGAACTCAGTTTCGAAACCCGACTGACCACTGAATTTTCTGCTAAAGGGAGGGGGGGGGGTGGCGGTATTTTCACAGTTAGAGAGTGGTAGGCGGTTGATGAATCTGGCACCTGGTTTGAAGTAGATAAGACTAGGACATAAGTAGGGAGAATAAGTGGTATGGCGAAGGGCTTCTAGTCCGAGCTCGGTAATCTTCTGGCGGCTCTGCACGTCGAGGTGGTCTCACGAGGATGGTCAACGAAGTGACCGTGGAGATTCTCAAAGCGATCTATATCGGATTGTAGGGCGCTGTCTGAGAAGCATAGTAGTGGTCTCCAAAATTTCTGCGGACCTCTGAATAGGTCAAAAATGGCCGAAAACTGTAGTGCTTCAGTGCGGGCCGATAACGGAAAACTAATGGACTACATTTCTCGTGTAGAAATCTTCCTGAAAAAGATTTGAAGCCCCAAGTTAGTAAAAACGAAGGCAGTAATTCTGCATGATGCAGCCTCTTCTTTTAGCATACCGAGAAAATTTCTGCCTTCCTGCGCATTGAGACAATATTTAATTCATTACATATTTTCCTTTAAAAATGATTTTTTTAATGACATTTCAAATAGTGCGTTCATTCACTTACTTGAGCATGCAAAATTAAAATTTTTGAAAGAAATTCTTACTAAATCTTCTTTAGACAAAAACTCTTCAGCCTCTATTCAAATCAATTTTTTAAAGCCTCAAGTGGATGTTACTGAGGCTTTACGTTGTTATAACGACATCTTGTTGCGCTCAAGCCTCTAGCGCCGGGCGGGACTCGATCCCGCATCCCTTGCTTATCGCACAGGATGCTACGTCATTACACCACCGGCGCTGTTTATCGAGTTTTCATCGCTACAGAAATCATTATATTACACTCTACCTTCTCGGAGAGTCTCTACTCTAATGTGGAAGAGTCTTAAGAATTACTGTTTCACGACTCCAGAGGTCGACAGGAGGTTGAACAAATTTTTCACCCGAGAAGATCACTTGAGTTGCTGATCACGAAGCTGCTGATATCAGATTTCGGCTTATTACGGTAGATTACGGCAAGTGCCAGGGAAAAAGGCTGGTCCTGATCACCGATTTCATCGAAACTTCGTCACTGTTGCACTTTCGGGACTCCAAAGGTCGAGGAGAGGTCGAAAAAAATATTTCGCCCAAACTTCGCCCAGGTGGGGTTCTGATCACGAACCTGACATCCATTTTTGAAAATTCGGCCGATTACGGTAGGTTACGGTAGCTACGGGTAGCTAAGGCTGCCGAGGTCATATTCACCGATTTTGCCCAAACTTCGCCTAGGGGGGGTATTTGGGGTGCTGATAACGAATCTGATATCCGTTCTTCGTTTTACGCTGGAGTTTGGGCGAAATCGGTGACCATTATCTTAGTCACCCGTACTTTCCGTAGCCTACCGTACTCCAGCGTAAAACGAAAAACGGATGTCAGATTCGTGATCAGCACCCCAAATGACCCCTAAGCGATGTTTGAGCGAAATTGGCGATTATGACCTCGGCAGCCTTAGTTACCCGTACCTACCATAACCTACCGTAATCGGCCGGAATTTCAGCAACGGATGTCAGATTCGTGATCAGCACTCCAAATAACCCCCTGGGCGAAGTTCGGGCGACATTTTTTTCGACCCCTCCTCGTCCTCTGGAGTCCCGAAAGTCCAATAGTGCCCAAACTTCTCCTTAGGGGATCGTTTAGGGTGATGATCACTGATATGATATCCGATTTTGACATTCGGCCGATTACGGTAGGTGTTGGTGGGTAAGGCTGTTGGGGTTTTTGCTCTTATTATCATAACCCCCCGGTACTCCACTGTAATGATTACTGGAAGCGGGTGTCAGATTTGTGATCAGAACCGTAAATAACCTCCATGGACGATGTATTATGCTAAACCGCAGATCATGACCCCGACAGCCTTAGGCCCCGTTTATACTTCGACGCCGAGCGACGCGACGCCAGGAATAGTAGCCATATTGATTGGGCGACGCGATCGATCAATTTCGCCACTTTACATGCAGTCGCGCCGCTGGACGTCGGAAGTATAAACGGAGCCCTATTCACCGCAGCTACCGTAACATACAGTAATCGGTAGAAATTTCAAAAAATAATATCGAATTCGTGATCATATCCCAAATAACGCCGTCGGAAGAAGTTTGGACGAACATTTTTGTTGACCTCTCTTCTACTTCTGGAGACGTGAAAGTACAACGGTGCCGAATCTCAGCTTGATTTGGATGTTCAGTCATCAGGCTTGCCTGTGCATGTCTAACCGGACATGAAGGTAGTGCATACGGTCCTTAAGCAACAACTGGATGCTAAATAGTCCCTTCCCACGTAAAAGATGACCTCGAAACTGCGATAGGCCGGCCGCGACTCGAAAACCCGACGGCCACTACCTGCGCCCTTATTTCGCCGTACGACATGCCAAATGACAACGTCCGCGCCCGTTCCTTAACCCACATTGCCCTCGCTCTTTTTTCTTCCATTTTTTGCTCTAATTTTTCCCGAGGTTCGATATTTTCGTGGTCGTTCGGTTGACCGCCATCTGTTGGCGAAAACCTTCATGAATCCATAATCGGCATTGAAATGTCGCTGTTTCCGCGTTGTGCAAGCTGTGTTTCCGTTTTAAACGCAATTATTTCCAGTGACCCTCACGTCGAAGCTGTGTCGAGTTCCGCTGTGAAAATTTGAGGTCCTAAGCCCGGCGCGGGGATGTGGCAGACCCCACTTTCAGCCGCCATTGCTGCATCTCAGGGTCAGGCTAACAACAATCTACTGCAACAGGTGCGTTCAGTTCCTTCTTAAATTTTCTGTATTCTTCTTTTTTGTTGTTATTTTGGCAACTTGTGGATGTTTTGTTATTGTAACTTGGGCCGAAAGGCTGCAGCTATCTTGTTGACCTTCTAACCCGTAAAATATCGCTCGAACAAGGGCAACCGTCGGATCTATCCTAATCGGTGGGTGGGGTTGTTTTGTGTATCTGTTCGCTCTCTAATCATTTGTTCCGAGAGCTCGAATAGTTGGACATTGGTGTGTGGGCTTTATGGCACTTTAAGGAAGACAAGGAGTTGGAGGAGAAGGTTTCTGCTATCCGACTAGTATATATCTTGATTGAGTGTTAAATAACAAGAGAAAATGACCATTTGAGTGATTTATCGGTGCTCACGAAGCGCATATTGAAGCTCTTTCATCTGTGTTTTGCTGCTAGCTCCTCTACAGATCTACCTAATCTCAAATAACTGCCCTTTTTCGATATTCTCACCCCCTAAGCACTCCTAATCGTTCCAAAACTCAGCTCTGCCACCATATTTGGTCTCTTTTGACAACGTGGTGTCTGCTACTCTCAGATTCAGGGTAGTTTTCCTTGTTTTATAGGAAATAATGCACCACTAGGACCACAGTGTATCTATTCATGGTAAACGGTGGGATATGCAGTCGTTGGCCTAAAGATTCAAAAGCAGCGAACTCATTGAGTTCTGCTCAATAGAAGTAGGAGAGTAGTTCATGTTAGGTCGTGCGAACTTGTATGGGATGGTATTGCTTCTGTAATCCACTTATCACATAGCTGTTCATAGTCGAGCGCTGTCGCTGCCAACGCTCCAGATTATCCGGAACGCATTCTCACCCACATACAGCCTAACAGAAAGAGAGTGGTACTACCTAAACGATGCGCATGCGTTTTGTCAAGATGCTTTCAGATTTTCATGCCAATCAACAGAAGGTCCGCATAGCTTGTAGGATTCCTGCTGTTCTGTCCACTGTGATCCTCATATACTTCTAACATATAGCCTAACAGCTTCAGTCGAATTACTGGAAGCAAGTATAACTAGGAGGGAAAAGATTAATGTTCAGATTTCAAGGATCTTCTCTTTAAAGGGGTTCTTTTGTATCGCTGCGGACAGTACACTCTACAGGTCGCTAACGTCGCCAAGCTTGCGTCGCGGTCTTCGCTCCTGTCGACCTCGTCGCGGATATGAACAGGCCCTTTGTTTCACCAGGGTCTGTTTATGGTCCGCGACTGCTGCAGCGATATCGACGGGAACTATGAACAAGCGACAGCTGTGACCCCAGCGATGTGAGATAGAGTGTAGAGTAGGAAACTACACAATATCAACTCTTTGGAAAAAGGGTCATTGAAATTTGGTCTTAAGCAGTTTCCTTCTGAATGTATTTGTTTTCTATACATTGAGGAAGTCAGGCTATATCTCTGCGGCATATGAGGAGTGGTTTGGGCAGCACGATTTCTTTAGGTAGTGCGAAGCTCCTCTTAGTCGACGTGAACATCCTAAAGAACTTTGGAAAACGCATTCTAGCTATAAAGACCAACATTGTCACACTGACTAGCAATCTATAACTGATTAAGGATGCTTTCTGGATGTCAAATTGAATGAAGCGAGCACATGTATACATTTCGAGCTTTTCTTACTCCCCAGCGACGGCAATCTGCGCGCTTCGACGCTAAGCGACGGTTTCATTCGCCGATTATACCTATGAATAGGCGACTGGAGCGGTGGCAGCGACACAGTCTGCGGCTGGCTATGAACATATTTTGCGCCAATCGCTCGGTTCTAATCGATTTGCATGTTTTCAACGGTAGACTAGTCGCTATCGCCGCGGTGTGAATAGGCCCTTGGACTTGTGCTCTGATCATACGTTATTGCCTTTCGTCTGGTCGAATTGTATTAGTTGTCCCGACCTGCCCTAAACCATGAGCAGGACATATACGCGATTATCGTTGGTATCAGTTTCTGAGTGCGGTAGATCCTTAGATTTAAGGCTGGTCATTCAGTGCTCACTTTCAAGAACTTCACATCCTTCGTTAGAATTCCCAGTCTGCGCTCTTGTATGGTGTCCTGCGATGGTAAATCTAATCCGGTTTTGGGTGTCTCTATCCATGCCTTGACTTCTTGTAAGTCTTTCCTTCAGGATGGCATGGCATTCCTCCCTTTAGATTCGAGAGCACAGCAGGGGATATCCACTAGATAAAGGTTGCTCAGGGCGCATCGTTGCGCTGACGGAGGAGGCGCTGGCCGCCGCGTGCACTCGATTCCAGGTTCTTGGTTCCGATTTGCCACCCTAGCCCTCCAAGCCTTTCATCCCTCTGGGGCCGACACAAGGATGAAACACCGACTTTTTCATCATTTGGCGCCGTAATTCATTTTATAGGCGAAGTAGGCTTTGAAGTTGCGCGGCAATTCTCCGTAAAAGCGTGGCGCATCCCACAAACGGATTGCTCAACGTCAACCAATGTCTTTTTCTGTTATTCAAATTTTGCGAAAATGTAAGCGAGGTTGATTTTTTTTTCCGAAAACTGAACCACTTGCACTTCCTTTTTCGTTGTAATAGGGGACTAATATCAGGTGTTGAAACAACTGACTGATATCAGGGTTCAGAATGGCTACAGCTTAGTAATCTCAGGTGTCTTTCACTTCATTCTCATCTACGAAAAGGCGTCTTGGGTTGCCAGAAAAGCTGTAAATGTGGCATTGGTCTCTGTAGAATATCTGCACGTCGGTCGAGGTATCAAGGTAGCGGTATATGCTTTTCCGTGTCTGTGGATCGGATGTGATGCGGCGGAAAGCCAGAGGCATCATAAAAACCGTGCTGTTGGCTTTCGGCTGTTTCTTTGCATTCGCTACGGAACCGGCTGAAGTGAAACTTTCAGGAATCTCTTCTCCTAAAAGTCTCAATGTGCGGTAGTCGGTGAAGCTGCCGCTCTATAACATTGCTGCCCGGTCGCATTATTTCATAGATATATCTCTGTGAAGTTCCCTTTCTTTTTTCTTTCTTCAGTTGAAGCTTAAAAGCACCTCATTCCTGAGTTCCCAACAGCTTCTCTAAGCCTTTTCGTGTATGATTCTGAACTTGTCACATTCATAACGTTTTGTTGGTTCAAAACACTTGCGCAGTGCAGGGCTCGAACCATCACCCACTGCTCTCCGATCACAATGTTGCGTCACTGCACAATTGGCGCTGTTTGATCGAAAGCAATATCCAAGACATCTTCGTGGATACCCGGAATGTTGTCGTCGATCAAACAGCGTTGGTGGTGTAAGGCCTCGTGCATACTTCCCGTCGCCGCGATGGAATCGGCGATCAGTTCTGCAGAGCGACGCGAAAGAATTTGAATTTCTCAGTGTTCGTCGCATCGCCCATCATTCTGCAGTAGAGCGCAATGGCGATCCGTCTAGGACCAACGCTAAACTCCGCGCGCGACGCGAAAAAGTATGCCATGCCAGCGATGGGCGCGGGAATCCAACGCGCATGCCGTCCGCCACTGTTGCGGCGGCCGCGGCGAAGTTTCCTTTGACTATTCGACCGCGTGCGGCGGAACGGCCATGAACTGCGCGCCGCGATGGAAGTATGCCCCCAGCCTAATGGCGTAGCATCCTGCACGAAAAGCGAGGACGCGGGCTCGAGTCTCGTCTGGTGCAAGAGTTTCGCTCCAATAAGACACCCTTAGAGCATGTAACCTCTATACTAGTAGACTTTAGCGATTGTGTAGAATACCATCAACCATTTTTGTGTGAAATCAGACTTTTTCAAATCAAGCTGAGACGAAAAGTGCCAAGTTTGATGTAAAAATGTATACAAGCACTTGATTTCCTAATCCCACTACTGTTTATGTCGTGCAGATTATTACGGTGTCGGTGAATATTGCCATAATCTATCTATGTTTGAAATGAACAGCACATTGCACTTCTGCTGGACATCTGAAAGCCATCTCGAGTTTATGTTGGGCTTTTATAGTGGGGCTTACTGCCTAGATGGATCAGTCAGTGGACTACTCTTCCTTGTGTCTCCCAGTTCTTCAGCTTGTGCCTTTCAGGGGGCTTAAGGCGTTTCAGCCTCTGTCCAAACTGATCGATGCGAGAATCGCCGCCTCATGCCTGCTGCACCACGTGCCTCCTCTAATGAGTTATATACGTCGAGAAGAAACAAAGCCACTGATTATGATGCCAAATACTCTTGATTTTTACCTTTTGATTTCATAAAACTTCAATTTAGGAGAAGGATAAAGGGCGGCGTCACGTCATCCTTTTTTGAGATGCGCCAAGCATTCTACTCCTACGAGATGTAGTGGAGGCGATTTAAATGCGTGTTTGGCCATGCAATGACTTGTGGTGACCAGCCGATGAACTGTCAGCGCTTTGTCCTTCCCAGACAAGTCTGGTACCAACTCAACGACCCCAGAGGTATGCAAGGCTTGATTGGCGTGGACAGGAAATCCGAGCCAAGAACCTGATATTGGGTGCGCGCGACAGCCGGAATCTCTTCGACTGTGCTACACACGTCCCTGAACTTCAAGTTATTATGAGTAATTGAATGTAGGGCGCATGTAGCGCAGTTTTAGGAGATGCCTGCCTTCACATGCATCACGAGTCGTTTCAAGGTCGGAGACCTATTCCATTATTCTAAATATTGGCTAAAACAACTCTCATTCTAATGCCTAGGGCCGACATTTTCTTCCTAGCCCAGGTGTTGTTAGCTAGGAGGTCTACATAACCAATCACCCTTGGCTTAACCCTTTGTCGGCACTGATCTCGTACCCAGCACAAACAGTATTATTTGGTCTGAACGAGATTCGAACAGGTTCGTGTCCCACTAACGCCAATGAAGCCATCCCTCCGGAGTAGGAGAATTGATACCAGACACAACTTGCCATCCCAACTCTTTATATACCGGTGTAGCTCCTCGGCTTCCACCGCAAAGGTTAGCCTTTTGTCGTTTTCCGCATCGCTTTCTTCACTCCATTGACTTTTGAATTTCTTTCTATAGTATGAAATGACCTTTACGGAGCAGTTCTGCAAGTGTTATTTGCTATATACGTCTAGCATGCCCATAAATTGTCTCTGCGATATCCTGCAGAAGTAGAACTCATGGCGCAGCCCACACCTGAATTTTTTTGGGCTGGATTTTATTTCTGATAATTGACTGTGGCTAACCATCAAATGTTTGGGAAATTCCTGCGCTCCAGGAAGATTCTGTGCCATGCTTGGAATCAGCTGCACTTCGGGATCTGGAAGTTGGAAATCTTGATTTCAGGTTCGAGGTTGCAGAGCCATCAAGAGGTATATGGGTCTGAACTTCAACACTGGGATAGGTGATTTATGAAAGAGGTCTCGGTGCTGGTCGCTAACGTGGCCTTCATGAGGGACGGGGCGCAACAATGAATCGATATGGTTGGCTCACGCGCTCCCGCCTACACATGTAGGCCACATTAACGACTAGTACCGGAATCTTTTTATGACCGCATTCCTGAGTGAGTTATAGCTGCTTTTTGAGATGGCTGGAATAGTATTCCATGGAGAACTTGTTGAAGCGAGTCCTCTATTTTCTCGCCGAAGGACAGTTGATGAGCATCTTGAAGGCCATAGTGGGTGCAACAATACCAGGTTTCCTTTCGGGTTCGAGTCCTTTTGTTTGCGGCTTAACTGGCTTGAGACTGAGCTCTAGTGCCTGTGATCGGGGTCATATATTATAGGTAATAATACGTTTATTGAGTCAAAAAGAGATACGAATTATGTTCAGCAAAAGAGTGCAGCGAAAGTTGGTTTTTCAAGATTGGCAAAAGCAGAACGTAGAAGTTGTTTAGTCGAAAAGTGATACAAAATCAGTTAGCCCAAAAATTACACCTACGCTGGCTTTTTAAAGATTAGCTAAAATGACTTCTTCCTTGCTTTGCATAAAGTGGGAATTGCTTTTCTCCAAAGCGATTTTGTGGTTCGTTTGCTGGAAAAGAAGAACAGAATTAGAAGAATGTTTAATAGCCAAAGCGCGATGCAGTACAGTATTTGCGCAAATCATTAGGAATTGGACTGGATATTATAAATAAGATCGTCTCATGGGATTTCCTTCATTCTACTGATTTACTTTTTTGAATATTTAGTTAATATTTGTCTCCAATGAATCACAAATTTCTCCTTTTTTACTGATTCATGGATCATGGTTAAACCTGTCTTTATTTTTTGATGTGCGAATGTAGGGGTCGTGACGGGATGCGCCATGACTTGGTTTACTTAAGGATGTGGCATCGGTGACACATCTATCGACATAGGTCCGCGAGATTCGCGAAATCCCGGAGTTATTCGTACGCACACGGTCCGGTTTTGCCATTGCAGGTCATTGTGTAGCCCAAATGCGCGTTTTAGTTGCCCGCTTAATGTTGCTTGGAAGTCGAGTTTTTAGCGTATTCAAAAGAATGATTAGTGAGCACTAACCTTCAGTGTTTTGTCGCTTTACTGTACAATTTCCTAGGAACTATGACCAGTGTGCTAGCGAATTCAGCTCCATTTTTAGCCCTCTATAGTGCATCAGATACTCATTCCATGTACTAATTGTATTTGGCCCGGCAGTGTAGGAGGACGCCCCTAGAGTATTGATGAGACTTGAGAAGCCGCATCGGTCCAGCTCGCGAATCCTCAGCCTGATCTTGGTTTGTGCATTCTGTAGTAGATAGAGCTTGGTGTTGCTGTGGTATCGGTTATTGGCCTGACTCAGGCTTTTTCTTCACTTTCTTCACTTCCATGCCTGTTTCCTTGTGTTCGTCGGTAGTATTGAAAATCAGAGGCATTTGTGGTTCTCTATGTTCGTTTCTATTTGAAATTTTATAGAGGAATCTTTTCTAAGTTTCTGAAGGGCTACTATAGATGTCGCAACTGTCTCATTTGCTGCGACTAATCGAATCGGAACGGGCATTTATCTTTGCTCGTGGTCGTCATCTCGGTCAGAATCTGCTTCGAAGCCATTTTTCATAGTGGCAGTGGTGTGTAATTTTGAGGTCTAGCGTTGTTTAGGAGTCTTAGCAATTATAATATCCACTCTATACTGATTCTTTCTTTCTTCAAAGTAAAGCTATATGGTGGCCGAGAAGCGCTTGTTATATGAAAACTCGTGTAGTGGCAGCAATTTTTATTAGAAGCAAAATGTTTTGGATTATTTTTTTACCTATAGGTGCAGCAGGCTTTGCGCGCACACGAATTGGATGAGTTCTAATCCGCGCCCACTTAGAGTAAGCTTTTCATCCCTCTGAATCGATAAGTGCTCGTAGTTGCACGAGAATAGCGGAATGGTAGCTTATTCATAGACTTGGCAGATAGATCAATGCAGAGGTGAAATACGCTTCCTTTTTGCATTATGGCTTTCCACATTGTTTTCGAGCTTTTCATTGTTTGTTTCGGTTAGCTATGTTTTTCGAGAAAGAAGTTTTCTTTAGCCGTTTTTCATTATTGGGTCCCTTTTTAGAGTTACATGACGAAGTGCGCTTTTGATTGAAGTAAATAAATAAACACTGTTTAGCATGGCTTCATAATAGCTCCGTTGGTAAGAACTATAGTACATGGTTAGTAATGACAAGATTTACTAGCTCCGTCCATCTTATCTACATAGGATCTTACTGTAGACGTAGTACTGTTCGTCATTTCTCTTAGGCCCGTTCGTTTTCGCCCTTGTTTCTAGCTTCCAAAATCAAATCACCATAACTTTCTGCAAGGTCAATTGTTTGGTCGTCATTTTTATGATAAATAATCACCACTGTATGAATCTGGGCATCGTTGTCTTACAACGTTTTGTGGCCTCCGCTCCACTTGGTTATTGGTGTTTATTGGCCAACATCTTGGCGATATCGCGTTCTTCAGAACTGAAGTCGGGAACGGCGGTTGTCACAAAAACATCTCCCGATCTCTGCTTAACTGAAGGCAGCCTTGGTTTATTTTAGTTTTAGTTGAGTAGAAACGAGAACCTCGTTCTGCAGGAAACCTGTGATGAGCTACCCCATAAAGGTGAAGCGACACTTGACATGATAACTTCAGTTCGATTGGGATATCTTAGAAAAGCAGAAAAATAACGTTTTCCTAGTGGTGTGCTGTTCCATTATAAGAAGGGACCGGCGAAAATCCGCCTGTCACGTCCCAACCCGGGAGGTAGCGTTTTTGCACTCTTTTATGCTCACTAGGGAAGGTTTCGACCTCCCATGGAACTTCAAGTTGAGACCGGGATCATTAGAAAGAGCTTGGAATGCTGATTACGAGTATGGGTGTCGAAATTGCAAAATGAAACTCCTGAGCGAGGTATGGCCTGCCGAAATCGGGTGGTATCACTACAGGCTGGCCGTGTGGCAAAGCTGGCACGAGAGTTGTGAGCCATTGGGGCTCCGTAAGAAGGCCCCGCCAGCTGCGGCGGTGGCCCAGGGGAGTGCTCCTGCTCGTCAGGTGCGACGTCGTTTGTTCGGTTGCCATCGCTGCCTCGCTGTTTTTTTTTTGTTGCAAATCATGTTTTATCTTCGCAATTACCTTTTATCCCGAATTATGACATACGTTTGATTAAATAGTGGGCAAAACTACAATACACGTTTGTAAAAATGCTTGAAGGTAAAAAACATCTATGGCTACATTTTTACTTACTACTTTGCACAAGTAGAGTCCTAATCGTATATTGAACAACTAGAGGTGTTTCTAACAACGTTGGCGTTCATGGAATAAAGCAATCGTTGTCGTGCATCGTTGTCGTCTGGCATCCCAATTCAGCGAGAAAAAGGGACACTACCTTGCTGGTGAAAAGGACATAGCGAGTGAGGTAAAAGCAGTAGATCAACGACATTTTGTTCTTCCTCATCATACATTCTACTTATTTTTTTGCTTGACACATTTTTTTTTTGTTTCGTTCCACGAATGCCAACGTAGAAACACCTCTAGTTGTTCAATATATGGCTTGGACTCAATTTGTGCAAAATAGTAAATAAAAATTCATCATAGCAGTTTTTTTGCCTCCAAGCATTTTTACAAACGTGTATGGTAGCTTTCCCGGCTATTTAATCAGACACGTGTCATAATTCAGAATAAAAGGTAATTGCGAAGAAAAAACATGATTGGCAAAAGAAAACCGGCAGCGATGGGAACCGAACAAACGACGTCGCACCTGACGAGCAGGAGCACTACCCCTGCGCCACCGCTGCACATGGCGGGTCCTTCTTACGGAGCCCCAATGGCTTACCACTCACGCGAACCTTGCCGCCCGGCCAGCCTATGGTGAGGCCACTCGATTTCGGCAGGTAATAACTCGCTCAGGAATTTCATTTTGCAATTTTGACGCCCATATTATATTCGTAATCAGCTTTACGAGCTCCTTCTAATAATCCTGGTCTTAACTTGAAGCTCCAGGAAGTCGAAATCCTTTCCTAGTAAGATTATTCTAGAATCGCATAGAACGGATCAATAGTAGTGAGATATGTGGCCGTGAAGATTGTGTGAAGCCGTAGAATTAGTTCAATTAATAGTTGCTGCCCCTGTTTTCGATTAAAGATAAAGGTTGAAGAAAAGCGTTTCTCAATACCTTCTCGGATGCGCCACGCATTCTACGTCTAAGGAATGTCGTGGAGGCGATTTGAATGCGTGTTTCGTCACATAGTGACTTGCGGTGGCCGGCCTATAAAAAGTCAGCGCTTTATTCTATCCTTCCCTGACAAGTCTGGTACCAGTTCACCGAAGTGATGGATGAAGGCATGGTGGGCCTGAGCGGAAATCCGAACCAGGAATCTGGTATCGGGTTCACGCGACAGCGGTCTCCTTCGCCAACTGCGCTACACGCATTCCTTCCTTGAAAGGACGCAATAGAGATATAGGCCTGACCACAAACACAGACGTCATCTTGCTTCTCCTAAATGTCTCAATAGGAACGTAGTTGATCGCTGGTCGCGTTATAACGGTGGTCAATTTGAGCGCAGAGCTCCTCTGAGAACAGCGCTATGACGGGAGTGGCGTCATATCGAAGCGAAATTGGTTTGTAGTCGGCGTAAAGGAAAACAGATCGGTTTCAAAAAAAAAGCCCACGTTTAATCAGAGGTCGCTTCGCTTCTGTTTTTTGGAGGTTATGCAGGGCGAAGTAAAGATTGTACAGCCTAGGTAGTTTGATTTTTGTACGAGCAGCTTCTTGATGTGGGGCATGAGAATCTCAGAGCCTACTTCACTCCAAATTAGGAGGACATGCTTGTCGTAGAGTTTTGCAGATTATATTCAATTTCTCATTGCTAGGCTCTTATCTCCTCTTATATATATATATATATATATATATATATATGTATATATGTATATATACATATATATACATATATATATACCATTTTCAGGTCGAATTGGACACTTTTCAAACCAAATTGGACATTTTTCAAATCAAATTGGACACTTTTCACGTCAAATTGGACACTCTTCTAAGCTCGCCTAAGACTTTAAATCAAAGAGAACTTTCCGAATTGCAACAACCTTTATACAGTTAAACTACAAACTCAATAAAATAGTTAGAAAGAATTTTTGTTCAAGGAAAATTTAGAATAACTTTTTTGAACTTTTTTTTACTTTAGCTGCCCGAATGAGTGTAATAATTTTATAAAATTTTTATTTTGTAGAAAAAATAACAACTTGTATTTTGTTTTGAAGCGCAGCAAAGCAACAACCATAAAGTGTATCAAAGGACCGAATTGCGCCATGCACTCGAAAAGCCCGTCGCGATTTTTATTTGATTGATAGTGTAAATGCTGTTTACATGGAATTACGAGGTATGCGCGTTCTAAACAGTTGTACTTGTTGCATTGTCTACAGTTTTTTTTTGTTCGAGGAAAATTTCAGTATGTTTTCTTTGATTCCATATTTATTTAGTTAGTTAAGTTGGACAAAAACGATAGAAGACTGGAATTCTGATCTGTGGATACGTCTGAGCTTTGCTGCAGCTTGCTCTTCTGTTGGATATCAAGTTTGAATATGGCGTTGCATCAATTTAAAATTCCGCATCACCAGTTTAAAACGTCTCATTTCAGTGTTTAGCTGTTGCTTTCTTTAGAAAGAGTGAAAGTCCTATCAGGCGCTCAATTTTTGATCGGATTCCGGCATATCTATACAAAATGATAGCAAATAAGGTTTCCATCGACCCAACTAACGATAAATTCTATGACGGGATGCTGACAAAATCCTTGAGAGGGAAGTTGAAACTTCGAGTCTCAGTTGCTAAATCTCGAATCAGATCAGATTTCTCAACCTATCATATTTCCAAGGAATTGAACCTGCTGCTGAGCAAGTATGAAGTTTTAGAGAGGCTCTCTTCTCAAGCCTGCATAAAGTTTGTCAAAGGTTGAATATCAAGGAGTGGTGCAACAAATGTTCCTTGTGATTTGGTTCTTGGCCTGTCTTCGAGTGCTCTTCAATGTGCTCGTTTTCTTTGACTTTGAATAAATAAATTAAATAAAATGTATTTTTCGAGGTTTAATTCGCACAAACCTCCACACGAAAACTAAGTTCTGAAAGTACCTTAAAATCTGTAGCCTTCGTTAGGACCTCTTATGCTTCGTAGTCATGAAATACGACGTACTTTTGTGGACGTAGTGGTGTGGAAATTCCCTATATCATCTGTATTCTATTCAAGTTGTATAGGTTTCTGATACTGCCAGTGAGTAAGCCCAACAGTTTTTTGATCTTCAACCGACCTTTGGGTTATTAAGCCTTCGCGTTTGCTCCCAGGTTTTCGGAAGAGTTGAGTTCTGTCAGAGTTGTCTTGCCTAGACAGGCCATTTTTATTACATCGATTATGGCTTTCTGAACAATGATAAGAAGGAGTTACTGCAGTGACCAGGGTGATTCAGTTTAGTTGAAGTAGTTTCTTGCAATTCCTTAAAAATGAGTAATCCTGGCGTATTGTTCAGTGATGAGCAGGACGTTTTTAGCTGAATCACTTTAAAAATATTCCTCTGTGGCCGTTGATGCATGCTATTTGCTGGAAAGTAGAAATATTTTTATTTTATGCTGCTAGTAATTTCAACCCTTATGCCGTTAATATATTCCATATGAGTAAGTGCTGATTTCAGATTTCGATGTTGCACAATCTTCACCATCCGCACCAACAACCGTCGTTCAACTACTTACAAGTAGCCGTGGCATCTACTCACGCCAATAATAGCAGCCAACAGCAGCCGGTCGTCAAGCAGGAGTCGTCCGATTTTCGACTCACCCCCTCCGGTTTCGTGCCGCTCTCATCCAGTAACGGGTCTTCATCACAAGCTCACGTATCGTCGTCGTCGTATAATAGTCTTACGAGTAAAAACTCATCCATAACGGTTTGTTCATTTATCTAACGTTTTCCTTCCTTTTTTGATATTTATTTGGTTTAAATCAGTATTTTGTTTATTTTATGCGCCTTTCTTAAAAGACCGTAGAAGTCTTTTTTCTTTTGAAGCCTACATTTTGCTATCTCGGTTTAAAATGTTAGATTTGTGCACAGTAATTCTTAAGACTGTTTCTTATATTCTTCGATTCCATGCAGGGCTCGAGATGAATACTGAACGCCTAACGGGCATCTGTAACTTTCAAAGCAAACCACCTTGGTTGACCTGATCGTATTGCTGATCAACCGACGCGGTATAAAAGGCTGGTTCTAAAACCGTTTGTTTTGGCTGGGTTTCTGTCGAATCTACACCAGCTGTCGTTTCGGGAACACATTGACGGTCCGTCGCAACTAGACACGCTCATCCTATGCCTTGACAAGGGAAGCTTTTAGGCATTAATTAGCTGTGTGTGCTAGAGCATTCGCCCACAAGCACAGCCTAGACGGAGTAATGCGAAGGGTTGAGGAAGAGTCTGGTGGCCAGTGTTCTGTGGCGATAAAGCCAACTTTCGACACCTTACACTTCTCGACAACTATGTCTTCGTGGGGGGGGGGGGGGGGGTACTCGTCCTGTTTTAAAATGGAGGGTTTGCCCCTAACCAGGGAAGGGTCTCAGGCGTAGGTCTGAGTGGGGGAAATGGATAGTACTACGAGAATCTCCACCCTTCATATAGTAGAAAAACATGTTTCGTTTTTGCTGAGTCCTTGGACCAAAAGAGCCACTGGTCCTCGAAGGTGGCGTTGGTGCTAGACCAGATGTTCGACTCCCGTGCTATGCACTATTTTTGCATTTTTTCATTTTATTTTTATTTTTTCATAACCGCTGCCTACTTCACCAGTTTGCTTCCTACACATCTCCTACACATTTATTTCACTCTAAATTCTCAAAAAGGTCAGATTCGTGATTAACGCTCCATGACCTCGACAGCCCTAGTTACCCGTACCTGCTGTAACCTGTCGTAATCGGCATAAATTTCAAAAACAGATGTCAGATTCGTGGTCAGCACCTGAAATAACCCCCTCGGGGAGGTTTAGGCTAAAAAAAATTTTCAACCTCTCCTCGATCTCTGGTGTCGTGAAAGTACTATAGTGCCTTGACGGTGGTTGAAATCAGCTTACTTCTTACACATTTTCACTCTAATTTGTCAAATAAGGGTTTACTATGAGCTGTGGTTCATTTACGTTTCCCAGTTTCTGAATTATACTACGTTTTGTGTTTTTCAGCGAATGTTAAGCAGTGACCTTAGAGCAGGTACGGGTTACAGCAGGTACGTATGACTAGGGCTGTCGAGGTCATAATCACCGATTTTGCCCAGACTTCTCCTAGGGGTCATTTGGGGTGCTGATCACGAATATGACATTCGTTTTTGAAATTTCGGCTGCTTACGGTAGGTTACAGCAGGTACGGGTGAATAGGGCTGTCGAGGTCATGGGGTGTTGACCCTTTTGACAATTTAGAGTGAAATAAATGTGTAGATGTGTAGGAAGCATATTGGTGAAGGAGGCAGCGGTTATGGAAAAATGTAAAATTAGTGCATGGGACGGGGGTCGAACATCTGGTCTAGCACCTTTGAAGCAGCCCCGCACCCTGCTGAACCGCCGACCTGCTCGCCGCTGAACCTTTAGCCGCGTTCCATACAACAGTGCGCGCGTATGCATGCATCTGGGCACCTGCTGACGGTGTGCTACTGTACCCCCGCCTTCGAGGGCCCGTATCTGTTTTGGTTAGAGGGCTCAGCAAAAAAAAGTTTTTCTACTATATTGAGGGTGGAGATTCTCCCAGTACTACCCATTTCCCCCGTTCAGACATACGCCTGAGATCTTTCCCTGGTAAGTATTATAGAAATTGAATCAATAGGCAAGGCATTTCCTCAGAACGTCCTACAGACAGGTCAGCCAATGGTTAGCTTTAAGTCCTGAAGCCTTGAAGAACAACGGTGCCTTTCCGCCTTTCGTGATGAAGGCTGAAACGGAATTATCCTCGTCGGGAATGGGCACAGTGTGTTGCCTCCTACCTCTTTCTTGAAACCTCGGCATGGTTAGTTATTGTTTTCTTGTTACTACTGTGGCAACACAAGGTTTTTGGAGTGGATCCTTATTCAGCCTAATGTTTCGACGGAATCGTCGTCTTCAGAGGCCTGAATGAGTAACATACTATTTACACCACCAATCGCTTTGTCTGCTCTAGTGGTTTTGGTGTAAATCTCTGACCAATAAAAGCTTGGAAGTGAGAGATAAACTCAAGCATAGATCCACCACTAGGGGCCGGATTCATCAACGACTTACGTAAGTTTAACGGCGAGCTGTAAGCTTATAAAGCGATATGGTGAGCCATAAGCCGCTTAAAAGCTCAGATAATAGCCTTATCGCTCACCACATCGTTTGATAAGCTTACAATTCTTCGTTAAAGTTACGTAAGTCGTTGATGAATCCGGCCCCAGCTGAGCGATGTGTTGGTTGGTCTTCTAAATTCAGTACTGGTCATCTAACAAAGGGCGATAGCACTCTGGTGGTGGTCGAGTTTATCTCTCACTTGTGCACCTATGGTTTTGAAGGTCGGAGTTACCCGGCGATCCGAAAGATAAGAGATCGATTTATAATAATTATGCTGGGCGAAAATCGAACCTATTTAACCGATTCTATTCGGGCCGCTTGAGATGAATTTTTTCAGTCGACTGCGTCATAGGTGTCGCAATGAATTTTTTTGGTACCTTTAGGAGTTTATCTACCTGGTCCCAAGCGTAACTTGACCTGGAATGCTTTGATTCCTGGTGCGGGAAGTGGTCCTTCGCATCGTCAAAAGTCGACTATTAGCGATTTGCTGACGTTTCTATTGTCTCTGGGGTGATAATTCCAGAACAGCAGGCTTGCGGGTTCAAGTTCCCCTTGTCGCTAGAGCTTTTATTGCATCTTTATGAGAACTCATAATCCTGGCTAGAGTGGTTTCAGGCTTAAATAAATGAATTAACTGTAATTTCGTTTCGAATCATTCATTCACATAGCCGTAGTTACCATTAGCTTTATATATTGTTTGCAAACAATGCCAGTTTTTTCAAATTGTTGCAATATTTCTTACCTGGGAAGATTCTCGGGCGTATGTCTGATCAGGAAAGTGAACATTCCCTTCATACTTACTTTGATGGTCCTTTTGTCGGCTGGAGGTCTTCTCAGCGGGGACCACAACTCTTCCAGACCGCTGATCTCTGGCTGCTTGCATCCAGTGAAGCAGATTCCGTTCTCTGAAAGATCTTGAGAATGAGTCTGCCCATCGCGTTGGCGGTCGTCTCATTGGACTCTTATGGTCTCTCGGGAGCCATTCTGTGACACTGAGACTCCATCTATCGTCCTTTCGTCGAAGCAGGTGCCCGGCCCAGCGATATTTGGACTTCTTCATGTACTGCAGCGGGTCTGCTAATTGCGACTTCTCCCGTACCTCCGAGCTTCGTAGGCCTTCTTGCCATTGCTGACGAAGGCTTGTCCTCAGAAGACATCTCTCCATGCGTAGTTTGCATTGCTCTGGCGATTGTCTTGTTGTCGGGCCAGGTTTCCGTCGCGTAACACATCGCAGGCAGTACAGAGGCGTTGAATATCGAGGCCCTGAGGCCGGCACCCTTGACCTGATCGGTGACTTCGCGAATCGAATTGAAGGCTGCCCATACTGCGCGTCTCCTACGGGCGATTTCAGGAGCGAGGTCGTTATCCATGTTCAGCTCTCTTCCCAGATAGACGCAGGAGTCGACCTGTTGTAGAGCGACTCCATTTAACCTTACGAGTCCCGTGTCACATCACTAGTTGACCATAAATGGCGTTTTGGCCATATTCATGTCCAATCCAATCTTCATACCTGCCAGATTGGGCTCGTTCAGCATTTCCCCGACTTTTGCCGTGCTGGTAGAGATGAGAACAATATCGTCGGCGTCGACAAGGTAGCCTTTATCGTCCCAGTTCAAGTCTTTCATGGCATCCTGGAGTGCCGCTGTGAATAGCTTAGGAGAAATCGTGTCTCCATGCCGTACTCCTTTCCCGATAGGAATTTTAAGCTTTCGATCGAACAGCTGGATGGTAGTCGATGTGTTCGAGAAGCATTCGTCGAGAAGTCGGATGTAGGCGATGGTATACCAGCGTGCACAAGCGCGTGCAGAACGGCGTTGATTTCCACAGAGTCGAACGCTTTCCGATAATCCACGAAGACAAGGGCAAATGGGAGGTGGTATTCGCGGCTCCTCTCGATGAGTTGTGAGACAGTCTGGATATGGTCCATGCAGGAGAAATCCTTGCGAAACCCTGCTTGCTCCACTGGCTGATATTCATCCAAGCAACGCTCCATGCGGTTAAGTAGTATCTTGGTGAAGATCTTGTACACAACAGAGAGAAGACTGATGGGTCAATAGTTGTTGATATCCTCCTGCTGACCCTTTTGAAGATTAGAACTGTTTTCGACTCCTTCCATGAGTCCGGAATCCTACCAAGTCGAAGGTAGTGGTTGAAGTGCTTGGCAAGAAGTGAACAGAGGGCACTGCCACCCACACGAAGGAGATCAGCAGAAAAGACGCCCGGTCCTGGAGCAGTGCCTTCATATAGTAATAAATATTTTCCATTTTTGAAAGGTCCTTGAATCTAGGGGCCTTGAAAATTTACTATCTAGTTGCGACACCTCACAATGCAATACTTGCCAAATATCGAGTATGCGAAGGAAACAAATATAGGCACGGTATGATGTTCGATTGCAAAAATATATCATGCTTTTCTACTACATCAAGGGTGGAGATTCTCACTGTGGTATCATTTCGTCGTGTGCACATACTTACGAGACTTTTCCTGTATTAGATTTCTTTGTTATGATATATCGTAACAGCTTTGCCTGACTTTATCCGAGAAAAGCCGTCCTATTTATATAGCCCAATTTCAGGTTCCTTCCCCAATTGTGCCTTTCTCAAGCGCTGCAACTACTTCGTCTCCTGCCTCGAAACGACCGTGTTATTCCCCTCTGGACGACTCAACTCCGAGAGATGTACAGGCGAAACGATCTTCACCTAACGACGAGAACTCGACGAGGTCTACTCAAGGACAGCCATCTGGTAAGCTGCCTGGTGTTGTTCCTTTCTAGCGATTCCTGCTGTGATAGTGGCCCGGTTAAGGACACAGGGGAGAGTTACGGCTGCTTAAGCGGCGGGGGTGATTATGTGAGAAATTTGCTTCTTTGAGATCCCGTATAACTGGGTGGCCTAGAGGGTAAGGTAGCGGACTCATGGCTACCTGACCGAAGGTTTGAATCGGCTCATTGTCATTCTTCTTTGCGTGCTTATAAAAATGGATTAATCTACAATTTGGAATCAAACCATCTTTCAAATCAACCCCATCTTTCTAAAAAAATCTGTAGCGCTTTGAAAAAGTCAAAACACATTTCGATCTGAAAATTAACTTTTTTTAAAGAGCTTATTAGCCACCTACTAGTGGCGGCCCAAAAAAGGCACTGGGATGTTCGTAGACTTCACTTTTTTGCGAAAGCAATGTTACAGGTCTATTGGACTTCGTGACAGTATTGATGCGTTTTGTCGATTCATTCCAATGCTTTAGGAATAGATGGTGTTACTCGACCAATTTTCTGTTTTTTAAACCCGATTCTTACTTGAATAGGTCAGATCGTTGAGGTCGAGGTCTGAGCCGTTGCTCTTTCAGCAGCTTTAGTAGAATTTCATGAAATAGTAAGAACGATCGCAAATTATGTTGATAGAACGAAGAAGAACGAGGTCCGATGTTGCATATCAATTAAGGTGCTGTAAGAAGATCTATCGAGTGGGTAAAACTCGTCGCTTACCAAAAAATATGAAATCAGGTGGTAAAGTGCGGAAACATTTGTAAGTGCATCCACTCAGACACTTATTTGTAAGGAGAATGACACCGAAAGCATTCGAACCCTCGACGTTGTTCCTACAAGCCCTTCATCTTATCCATTAGCCCTAGTTTATACTTGCGCCGCGATCGCCATAGATATCGATTTTTCGCGCCGCCCGGTCGATATCTTCCCGACCATCGTGCCGCGCCGCGAAGCGGTGCAAGTATAAACTAGGACTTACCAGGATACTATCTCAACGGTAGGTGGGAACGGCGCAAGTGTTGTATATGGGCGGAACCGCCTCTCCCTGGGAAGTAACAAACTGCAGGTATCTCGACCCCAATACAACTCTGCGCAGAGTTAGGGGCGACGGAAGTCGCGGGTTGGCACCCTGTTGATTCACGTGCTCCTCAGCTGACGGGCGCGCGCGGGATGAAGGCTCGTATTGCGGCCGAGCGCAGTGCTCAGGTGGCGTAGTAGGGAAGAGCTAGGGCTCGTGAACGCGGGGTCGGGGGTTTGGATCCTGGAGACTGCCTTCGTTTTGCACTTTTGCAAAATCCATGTTTATCATATAGGTAATCCACCTAGGGGTATTATAGTGTGTTATAGAGCTTGTTTACATATAACATATGCTTCAAACTACAGATTAGCTAGACTTCGGTCAAAAAAAAATTCCGCTGAAACTTCGTCTAGGGGGGTTATCTGGGGTGCTGATCACGAATCTGACATCCGTTTTTCACGATGCGGTCGGAGGCCATCCACAGCTTTAACAAGGGTGATCTAGGCAGAGTCATCGATTTCGCTGAAACTTCGTTTAGGGGGGTTATTTAGGGTGCTGATCACGAATCTGGCATCCGTTTTTCACGATTCGGCGGAATAATATAGATACAGGAAGGCACAGAATTACATTCTTAAAGTTTGTGCCGATGACGGCAGGTAGAGACAGAATCGTGAAAAACGAATGTCAGATTCGTGATCAGCACCCTAAATAACCCCCCTAGACGAAGTTTAAGCGAAATCGGTGACTCTGCCTGAACCACCCTTGTTAACGGTATGGGTGGTCTCCGACCGAATCGTGAAAAACTGATGTCAGATTCGTGATCAGCACCCCAAATAACCCCCCTAAACGAAGTTTCAGCGAAAATTTTTTTGATCGAAGTCTTGTAGGTGGAGTCGGAACTTTTAACTAGTTCCATAAAATATCTATCGTTACATAACTACAGCTTCACACAAAATAGGCTTAAAATAAGTGACACACAGAAGTGAACATTTTAGCTAATCTGTGGTTTGAAGCACATGTTATATGTAAACATGCCCTATAACACACCATAATACCCCTAGCTGGATTACCTATATGATAAACATGGATTTTGCAAAAGTGCAAGACGAACGCAGTCTGCAGGATCCAAACCCCGACCCAACGTTTACGAGCCCGAGCTCTTCCCTACTACGCCACCTGAGCACTGCGCATGGCCGCGATACGACCCCTCATCCCCCGCGCGCCCGTCAGCTGTGGAGCACGTGAATCAACAGGGCGCCAACCCGCGACTTCCGTCGCCCCTAACTCTGCGCAGACTTGTATTGGGGTCGAGATACCTGCAGTTTGTTACTACCCAGAGAGAGGCGGTTCTGCCCATATACAACACTTGCGCCGTTCCGACCTACCGTTGAGATAGTATCCTGGTTAGGCAAACTGGTCTACAAGGCAAATCCCAGCGGTTGAAGCAGTCCGAGTTTCAGCCTCAGTAGTGCTTACCTCGGCTCTGTGCTGGATTCGGATCGATGCTTAGACGTCTTGATGTTTCTTAGACAGATGCACTTCTGTCTTGAATGCGTTACTTTGTGCGTTGAGAGTTACCATAGCGATACTTTCCTGATAAGCTATTCGATTTTTGTTCATTGGAAGGTGTTAACAAGGATCGCTCAAAGATTTATGCTGCTCTTTTTGTTGATATATGCCACTTTCACATCGAAATGGACACTTATCAAATCGAATTCGTCAATTTCCTCGTCAAATTGAGCAGTTTCCAAATCTAATTGCACACTCTTTTAAGCTAGTCTAAGAATTTTGAAATCAAATTGAATATCTTCCAAATTCCAATTTTCGAAGCAAGCTTCTTACAAGTTAAGCTACAGACTCTTCAAGTAATTAGAGTAATTTTTGTTTAAGGAAAATTTGATATAACTTTTTCTGAAATTTTTTAGTTCAGGTACTCAAATGAATGTAATAATTTTGTAAAAATTTTATTATTGAGAAAAAATAACAAACTAAACTTTGTTTAAAAGCGGAACGAGGCAGCAGCCATTTAGTGCATTAAAATAACAGATTGTGCCATGCACTCGAAGAGCTCGCCGCGATCTTTATTCGATTGATAGTGTAAATGCTGCTTGCATGAGGCATCAAAGTGACGATAAGAGTGTTCTTCACAGTTGTTTTTGTTATATCGTTTATGCAAACAGCAATTGTACTGTCAATCGAATAAAGTCGCGAAGTCTCGAACGAGTGTATAGCGCAATCTCTCTTTTTGGCACTATAAAATGTCCACTTTCCTACTATTTACAAAAACTCTATGCCATTATTTTCACGCAAAAAAAAGAATTTTTATAAAATTTCAATCAAGTTATTGGATTGGCTCAGTTATTGGATAGGGAATTAAATCTTCAAGGAAAGTTATGCTAAAGTTTTCTTTGAACAAGAAATTACTCTAACCTTTTTGAAGAGTCTTCAGTTTTAAATAGAAGAAGTTCATTTCGATTTGGTAGAGTTCGCTTTGATTTCAGAAGTCTTAGGCTAGCTTAATAGAGTGTCCAATAGACAATTATAAACGGCGGATATCAGGACCGGCTCATCGTAACCGCACTACGGGTCGCGCCGAGACTTTTGCTGTCTGCGCCCTCGTAACTTAGAGATCGCCCGTCGGCGTCCACGTTGCGACGCCCGATCGATGTCGAGCGCCCGCGATGGCACCGTCCGCAAGCGGGTCGTGGTGCAGTGGGTAGAGGGTTTGCTTCATGCGAGGGATGTCGGAGGTTCGGTTTTCCTGCGTCGTGGCATTCTTGCATTTCAGCTGACTCTCTGAGGTTTGGGAGGTTTCGACGTCTACACGACATTGCGCGTCTTTTTGCGCATTGTTTCAGCCGTATGCGCTTCGCCGCTCGAAGAGCGCAGAACCCAGCCGCGGACTTCCCTGAGCGACGAAAGCAGTCTCCATACGAGCAACTTGTACGGCAAACCCTGGAGTCCCTTCCCTAGACTTGTTCTGCGATTGCACAAAGGGCGTTTCACGCGACGCCTAAGGTTATGGTGAGCCGGTCCTGATATCCGCCGTTTATAATCATGTGTGTTCAATTACATTTGAGAAGTGTCCAATTTGATTTGAAAAGTGTCTGGTTCGACGTGGAAATGCTATACGTAAGTCGTGTAGGCGTGGGGTAATCAAGAAGTACTGGTAGTGTCATCAAGCACGCAATTTGGCCTGGGATTCAGCGGCCTTAGGAAACGGAAACGGGTTTCTTCTTTCAAAGGTGTGGAAGGCCCACTGTGCCTGGCTAGAACAACACTAGAATATTCCGCTTATACAAAGATAGATGGCTCTACTCCTCGGAAATCACAGTTCGGGGATTCCGCTCACCATCAGGAACAGCGAATAACCACAGAAATGTGATGGGTATGACTAACCTCATGGGGAGTTCCAAGCGATGCTGTGTTGTCTACCCTATGGTTAGCATCTTGATAGCTTATAGGAAAAGCGTTTAACAGTTCTATGCCTTATTAAGGTCTGCAAAGCGCTGCATTGCTCTTTAGACCGTCCTACAGGGTGAACAGGGACTATTACGAAACCGTTGTTAGGGGCTTTAAAGTCCAAGGTCGCTGACGTTACGGTCCTGCATTGAAGGCAGACATTGTGGGGTGAATCGTAGAAGCGATGTTTCTCTCGAACGTCGTCGCATGCCTTGGCATCGTTATTGTATGGTGTAAGCATATGACGATGGGAAAGTCACACCGCCACCGTCGTATGCTCCCATACAGCCACCCTACCGCGAACGCGAACGCATTGAAGACGATCGGCGAATTCGTTTTTGTGTCGTGTAGTGTTCAGGACGCGCTTGATAAGCGCTCGTCGCCTGGGCCATTATCACCTTCACGTCGTAAACCCGGTTTTTCTACAGTTCCAACGGTTCTTCGTAAGTGCTTTCACCATCGAATTGTTGGCTATGACGTGGAAGTTGTTGGTAGTCCTTAAAGATCTTGGTATTTGAAGTAAGCTAGAGCGCTTTAGTGCACCAAAGGAGGCAGTAGTTTTACGACCTTTCCAACAATGTAAAGATTTCCTGGGACGTTGCAAAGCGTTCTTTTTGTTTGTTCTTCTGTCTTTCTACATATAATTCACTTAATCCATGGATCACGTTGTCAGTCACGGGAAGGAGAGGGGGAGGGGGGACCGAAGCCATGGGATACCTTCGACAAGGCGACGTATGCCAGCCGGGTTTTCTTTGGGCTTAACCACGTAGGATTGCTGGCGAATTATATCCTTGACGGGCGATCGTCTAAGTTTAGGATATTTTGAACGGGCAGCGCGTCAGGGTATGGATGAGGATCAAGTGCCGAACGCCGGGAATCAGAAGACATGCTGCAGACTTTGTCCAAAGTGCCTCATTATTCACAAGGCCTAGTGAAGACGTCGTCCAACGTGCGTAGGGATGCAGAAGACCTGCCGTAGGTGTCGTCCAACGTGCGTAGGGGTTCAGAGTAAGCGGGATCAGTAAAGGGGGACCAGCGAAGGGATATCAGTAAAGGGGACCACTAGGGGATGGGGAGGGGGTGCAGTAAGGGAGGACCAGTATTTTCTCTCAGTATCGTTCAACGTGTGTCGGGTTCCCGAAGACGTGCTACAGACGTCGTGCCACGTGTGTCGGGGTTCAGAACGGTCATGGATGTCGTGGTCCTGGTAACGTGTTGACCCTTGCGTCGGGATTCTGAACACGTGGCAGAGACGTAGTATAACGTGTATCCAGGTCCAGAAGACGTGCCACAGATCAGACTTTACGTGGCATGCGTTGGATTTTCAGAAAAGCTTTTAAAGGCTTCGTGCAACAAGCATTAAGTGCGTGATTCTCGCTCCGTTCCACTTCCGGTACATGGGTAAGGGTGGTGTTGGCGAGGGTGGGGGAGGGGTAGGAAGAATGATTACAGGAGCCGGATTCATCAACGACTAACCCCCGGGTATAGGAGTAGGGATATCCACGATGAAGCCTGCGTCTCTGACTCTTACCTTATCTATGCCTGAATCTTATCTCTACCCCGCATACCCCGCATACCCACGGGTTTAATTGTTGATGAATCGGGCTCCGGGAATAATAGGGGTGTTATTGCCGTCGGACATTAATTGGTAGTGATAGTCGATCAATACTGATTGATTTTTGTTTTTGTTTCTGCAGATTAAGCACTTCGGATTGGGACTTTCGCGATCTGTCTCTTGCCACGTGAAGTGAGTACTTTGGAGAATAAACAACGTACATGAGGTAGGGGGTGGACAGGCTTCATAGAAACATTTTTGAAGAGTCTGCCTTGCCAAATCCAGTCATAGTATTCTATATTGTAAAACCAGTTTTTTAAACTATAATCAGAGTAATAAGGCCTAGAAAAGAAAAGAAGACCCCAACCCCCAACAAGACGCCGTTGCCAGCCGTACGATTGCTGGACGTCTGGTCCGTTTATACTTCGTGAAGAATGCGACAAGTCGCAGCAAAGTCCCGATTGCGATGCGAAAAATCGAGTTATTTGATTCTCGACTCGCCGTCTCGTACGGTAATTTTAGACAGCGTCTAGTGCTTGATTAGACTTGAATATCATAAGAATGCACTAGAAGATTGCGTTACCGTATCTCTTCCTTCGGTCTCACTAGTCGTTTGTCATGCCAGTCTCCAGTGATACCTGCTTGTAGATTTCTAACTCTGGTATCAGGCTTTCGACAATGAGACAATCGTTCTCCCGCTTGTTTGAGGGCTAGCTTTCCAGTAACAAAGGGACGGTCAGAATTATAGGCGAAAGACTGAAAGTTATAGTGCCTGCCGAAGTATAAACGCTCCCGGGAACTGGTAGCTTTAGTTTCTGCACAGACAGATGCATAGTTCCACTATCACAAGCGAGGACTGGGTAGTGGATAACTAATACTAGAATTTGTTGTTCTGTCCGAGATTTTTTGTTGAGGAATTAAAAGGATAAATGATAAAGGACGGCGTTACTCAGTCCCTTCTGGGATGCGCCACGCATTCTACTTCTACGGGATGTCGTGGAGGCGACATGAATGCGTATTTGGCCATACAATGACTTGCGGTGGTCAGCCGATGAACAAGTCAGCGCTTTGTCCTTCCCAGACACGTCCGGTACCAATTCACCGACACCGGAGGGATGGAAGGCTTGGTTGGCCTGGGCGGGAAATCCGAACCAGGGACCTGGTACCGGATGCACGCGAGAGTCGCGCCTCCTCCGACTGCGCTCCACGCGCTCATTATTGACGAATTAGATTGCAGGAACTGCATGCAATGTTTGAACATAAAACATTTCATTCAGTTGAACACAAAAGAACACTACAAAAGTTAGCTCTTCCAGCAAAGACTAGAAAAAATGAAGAGTAATTTTTGGGCCAAAAGAGATACAAAACCATTTGATCACAAAAGATTACAGGAAATAGCTCTCTTTTTTGAAGATTTGAAACACAAAAAGGATTTTTTCCATAGCTGACGCAAAAAGGGTTTTTTTTCAGAGACCAGTAGACAATGTAAAAGGTGCATTATCAAAATATCGCTGATTCTCTTTTAAACTAATTTGTAGTTAATTTCTCAAATGTCCTTTCTGTTTAAGAAAGTTTTTGACGTGTAGGTGAACGTTCTCGAAAAATAATTGAGAGACAATGCAGGAGATTTCTTCACAAGTTCTAAAAACACGAGCCGAAACAGATTCGTTAAACTTTTTCAGTGCCGTTTTGCATTTGACAGAGGCCACAATTCGTTTTTTTTTACAAGTATAAACTTGTTTTCAGCCGAAGCGAACACACTATTAATTTATCAAAAAGTTGAGCACAACAGTTTCGTATAAATAAAATGTTATTTGTAAAAGAAGTCTTCATTTTACTACCGTCCTTACTCCCCATGGCTTCCGAGATATTGAGACTGATTCGTTAGCATTGAATCACTATTTGGGATTTAGAGAATAGAACCGTTAGAAAAAAATCGCTTTGTTTGAGATGCGCTTCAAGTTTATGATTGAAGTTAGCTGGGGTTGGCAATGAAACTATTGCGTTGGGCAAGCTATTCCATGTTCTTGCAGCTCTAATTAGAAAAGAGCCAAGGAACTGTTGGGAGCGAATTCTTCCTGTGAATATGCGAGACGGATGACCTCTTGTTCTTTCAGCAAAATCTAAGTATTTGAATATTTTTCTTTTTTTCAATATCAAAACAACCAGAGAGAATCTTGCATGCGAGATTCTGATCGCACAAAATTCGTCGCAGCTTAGGGCCTGTTCATACTTCGCGACAAGAGCGACAAGAGCGACTAGGGTCCCGTTTATACTTCCGACGCCGAGCGACGCGACAGCATGTAAAGAGGCCAAATTGATCGATCGCGTCGCTCAATCAATATAGCCACTATACGTGGCGTCGCGTCGCTCGGTGTCGAAGTATAAACGGGGCCTAAGGCGACGGATGTAGTGTGGTGTACGCAAATAATTACGCATTTCACACTACATTCGTCGCGGACGGAGTGTGAAGTACGCAATTATTTACGTACACCACACTACATCCGTCGCCGCAGTCGCTCCAGTCGTTCTTGTCGCTCTTGTCGCGAAGTATGAACAGGCCCTTAGGTGAGTTTTCACGAAGCGTTGCAAGTCAAGTTTTACGCGCATTATAACTAGGACGCTCCCGTAGATACTGACTGTCAGATCTGCAAGCAAATATTAGCTATTTATGAGGCCTCACTTTCGTCATCCGAACGAGGTCGTACTGAGCAGGCGCGAGACTGCAATACCGGCTGTATCTTTTGGTCTTTGCGTGGAAAAAGCGGAAAAAGGGTTTTTCGTCTTATTTTAGCGCTCTTCAAAATGTCTGCTTTGGAAAATAAAATGTTCGAGATCAGCATCGAATGATCTATCCGAGGAAGAGAGAAACGCCCACTGAATATTGAAAATGTTGATTGGATGAGCCACATTCTTTTCGGCGCGGCGGAACCCCTCCCTCGGTAGGGGTGAGTGAGGCCGTCGGAGTCACGGTCTCGTAGACAAAGTTTGCGCAAAGTCGGTAACGATGACGCCGACAATCTTACCGTATCTACCGTAACCTACCATAATTGGCCGAAATTTTGAAAACGAATGCCATATCCGAGATCAGAACCCCAAATAACCCTCATAGACGAAGTTGGGGCAAAATCGGTGACCACGACTCCGACAGCATTACTCACCCGTGCCTACCGTGGTGAGCTACCGTAATCGGCCAAAATTTTGAAAACGGGTGTCAGTTTCGTGATCAGCACTCCAAATCATCTCCTTGGGCGAACTTGGCCGAAAAAGGCTGGTTTGGATTGATTTCACTGTAGAATTGGTCTCCAGCGACATTTTTGTTGCTTGTTACTGTTGGATATTCTCCTGTCACAGGTGATTAGGGAACAAAAAAAAACAACATCTATAAAAGCCGGAGGCAGCAGAACAAAAAATAGCGCAAAATGTTATGAGCCACCGGTGGCTCATATTGTCGTCAATGTGTTAAAGCACGATACTTGAAGAGCGCCATCAAAAAGCGGCAAAAATTGCGTTTTTTTTTTGCGCTTTTCCGCCAGCAAAAGATACTACCCGTATTGTACTACTGGTTTATTTCCTTCTTTCAGAATTTTGATGAAAATTCTGTGGCACTCCGGCCACAAGACCAGAGGAAATAATGCAGTAGACAACTGGGAGTTCATTTCAAAAAGGACCTCATGTACAGCTTCAAGGTTCGAACCCTTCGAACTGCAAAACATTTTTTTTGTGTTGTTTTTGCCAACTCCGTGCTCTAAAGTGGAGCTCTGTAGAAGCAAAATGGTGGTACCGAGAATAGTGGCAACAGGGTCTTCATCCAATACAATAAGTGTAGAATGAGTTGATTTTGGTTCTTGACTTCCTTAACTTAGAACAAGAATCAGCTACGTATTGTAACGTTATTCCCTTTTCCTAAAACGTGTAGGATTCCCGCCAAACATCTTCAATACCAACAGCAGCGGTCGAAAACGCCTAAACCAGTTTCTTACTCGTTTGAATGTACCCAATTAAAGACTACGAAAATTGGCCTAGGACTTTACAAATTCTGGCATCTTAAATTCATTTGAGTCAACGTTGTCGACCCGCTTGGATGGCCGGAGAACACGTTCGCTTAGAAGACGGTTTATTTCCGGCCACTCGGGGCCAAGACAGACGTTGAATGAATGACTCATTACTGGGGACTCCCCTTATATAGGCTTCGGGTCACGGTAGCGCGGGAAACGTTCGCGCGGGGACCTCCAGCATACGAAATTCGAAAGTGCAAAGGACAACTGGTACCGGCAATCAATACTAGGCATGGAACATCTCTACTAAACAAACAGAACTCGATACAAGATCACTTCTTGACATTTGCAGCCATTTTTGTTCAGGATTGTGGACATAGCCAAAAGCAACCAAAGATGGTGATTGTACTGGATGAATACCATACCACCATATGCAGTTTGCTTTGATCTTGTCCCTACAGTTTGTTTTAAAGAACGAAGTTCGCGAACACAAAAGAATCATGCTGGACCAGGAGCAGAAGAGTACGAATCCTGTAGCCCTACACGATGTTCTTTCTGAATCGCCTCTCCAATGGCGTCACATAGTATATACCATCTTCATGTCGAATTGAACACTTTTCAAATCCAATTGAACACTCTTCAAATCCAACACTGAACAAACTTGGTATCGGTCAGGGGAGGGGGTTCCACGGAATTAAAAATTTTCAACAAATTGTCTTAATACTTACCGAGCGGCTCCTACAGAACAAGATAGAACCTAAAGTAGAAAGATTCTCAAAACAACGAAAAAATTACATTTGCTTTCGCCGCGGTTGTAAGCAGGCAAAGTTATGTGCTTTTCTCACCATGTAAGATCCTGGTTATAACATGTTCTTTCCTCGTTCTGATTTGGAATATGTTCAGTTTGATTTCAAAAGCGTTAGGTTTGTTTAGAAGAGCGTCGAATTTGTCGTGATAAGTCCAGATTGTCGTGAAAATGGTATAGAATAGGTAGTTTGAGTTGACAATGAAAGCTCAGCGCTGTAAAATTTATGGAATCAACAAAGCTGAAAAATTGGGCATTAATTTTTGGCGGACTCCGTATGAAATGTGGAAGTGCCGTATAGCCGATAGTCTCTGGTGTTCAAACAAACTACGGCAATCGGTTTCTTCCGCATTTATGCTTCGAGTGAAACATCGATGCGTTAAGCCGTCCTGCCACCATCAAGTAGGTGTCGAGTAGTAGGTAACGATTCCTCCTAACGGGGCTCATTTTCTAACTCGTCTCCGTTCACCCCCCCCCCCCCCTCCCACTCTCCTTAGCGACGAATTTCCGAAGGAGACTGCGAGTCCAATCGAGGGATTGTGTATGCCGCCAGGGGCACGTTTTCTCACGCTAATCAATGAGAATGAGGAATAGCGTCGGCGGTGTTTCAGCGCTGTCTGCAGACACTTTCAGGCTACTAGTAATGCATAGAGAAGTTTTAAGGTAGAGGAGTTGGAGAGGAATTGGAATGGCTGTCTCTGGGATGCGCCAGGCATTCATCTTTAATCCAAAGTAGTAATTTAGCCCATACATCACTTGCACGTCAAGTTGGGCACTCTTCTAACAAGGGAGACTCATGAACTTCCCCAAAGATTCTCATCGTGACCTATATGGTGTTGTGGAGAGCATCGGACAGAAATATGCTTCGTTTTTGCTACGGGCCATTGGGTGGTCCGAAAATGGCAAAAAATGGTATCACTTCAAGGTGGGCTGCTAAGGCAAAAGTGGCACCTGGAATAGCTCTGTCGTGCTCTGAAATTGCAAAAGGTTTGGAGCTCAAATTAAAGTTAGATTATAGTAATGCGACTATTTCCTACGCTTCCTAGACGAAACTGCAGTGTGCATTCAAGTGATTCATTCGCAACGACGGCGGCAGTGACTGGGTGGCCGAGTGGATAGCGAAGTGGATTTGCGGGACGGAGGTCGAAGGTTCGATTCCGTAAATGGGTTTCTGCATTGCCACGGTCGTTTTTGCGTTTTTGCGAGTGAAGAACACAATTTCGCTTCGGTAGTGTGCAGTAGGGCGCGTGTAGCGCAGTCGGAGGAGGCGCGGCTGTCGCGTGCACCCGATACCAGGTTCCTGGTTCGGATTTCCCGCCCAGGCCAACCAAGCCTTCCATCCCTTCGGGGTCGGTGAATTGGTACCAGACTTGTCTGGGAAGGATAGAGCGCTGACTTGTTCATCGGCTGGCCACCGCAAGTCATTGTATGGCCAAATACGCATTCATGTCGCCTCCACGACATCCCGTAGAAATAGAATGCACTGGCGCATCCCAGAAGGGATTGAGTAACGCCGTCCTTTATCCTTTTTATCCTTAGTGTGCAGTATTATTGGGAAGTGGCGAAAAGTGTGACGACGTCATGACAACCGATTTTGCCCTGGGGTTGTATTCGTGTTATTGTCATTTTTATTATCCATTGCTTGCTGTTATTCTGTTAAATATATAAGGGCGTAGGTACATGTCGAGCGCATACACTTTGGAAGAAAATGTGTGTGAAAACGAAGTTAATAGAAACGGTTGGTCGCAGTTTCTGCGCAATCACACCTCCATGTAACATACAAGTACGGGCAAAATCGGTTGTCATGACGTCGTCAGACTTACTCGCCACTTCCCAATAATACGGCACTCTACCGAAGCGAAAATGTGCTCTTCACTTGCAAAAACGCAAAAACAACCGTAGCAATGCAGAAACCCCACCTCCGTTGTCGAACCCTCGACCTCCCTCCGTCAAGTCCGCTTCGCTATCCACTCGGCCACCCAGTCGCTTCCGCCGCCATTGCGAAGGAATCACTTCAATGCACACTGCAGTTTCGCCTAGGAAGCGTAGGAAATTATCGCTACTTTAATTTGAGCTCCAAACCTTTTGTAAGTTGTTCAGAGCACGACAGGGCCATTCCAGGTCTCATTTTTGCCTTATCAACCCGCCCTGAAGTGATACCATTTTTTGCCGTTTTTGGACCACCCAGGGCATTTAGCAAAAACGAAGCACAGTTCTGTGATCCTCGTCCGATGCTCTACAAGACCATATAGGTCACGATGAGAATCTTTGGGTGAAGTTCATTCCCTTGTGAGGAGGATTGCCGCTTTTAGAGCTAAATGGAATTTGTTACAAATGAAAACAGGCGCTTTCCGCATTAAAATATTCTTCGAGAAGGATAGGAAAAATATCTTGTACGAAGTGAATTTAGTGTGTCTTCCTGTGAAATTTCTTAAAGTCGGCATGCTCCAATATGTGAACGCGCTGTTTGATATCTTATAAAGATTTTATTTGTCAAGTAAAACATGAATTAAAATTTTTTCTGAACTGCAGAGAGCAGCAATTTTTATCGCATTAAATCGAGCCTTGCACTCGTCTAGATCGTCACGATGTTCATTTAGCTGATAGTGTAAATGGTACTTACGTGAAACAACGATGTGAAGATGTGTGTCTTTTGTAACTCTTCTTGCTGTGCCGTTTCGAACGGAATTCTTGCTATAAATCAAAAATAGCGGCATGTAGTGGAGTGCATGGCGTGATCTCTTCTTACAACACATTACGTGATTGTTGCCTTCCTGCGCTTTAAAATCAAATGTCATCCATTATTTTTGCATAAAATTTTTAAATACGGTTTCAAACAACGTGGTCACTCATTGGGGCAGGTGAATTCCAGAAAATTTGAAGGTAAATCATACCAAGTTTTCTTTGTACGAAATATTTTTCTAACCATCTCGGGAGTATTTTAATGCGGATGTGAGCATTAAGCACCCATTGTAAGCAAATTTTCTTTACCATTAGACAAAATATTCTCCTAACCGTCTCGTAGAGTCTATTTTTATGCGGAAAAGGCTCGTCTCATTTGGAAGATGTTCAATTTGTTTTCAAAAGCGTCAAGCTACCTTAAAAGAGTGTTTAATTTTGATTTGGAAACTGTCTAATTTTGTCTGAAAGATGTGAAGCTTGACATGAAAAGTCCAATGATTTTAAAATTGTCCAATTTCATTTGAAATGTGTAAAATGTGACTTGTAAAGTCAAATTTTACGTAAAGGAAGGCATATACCATTCTCACATCGAATAGCACATTTATCTAATTAAATTGAACACTTTTCAAATCATTGGACACTCTTCCAAACTGAAATGAGCTTCTTTTAAATTGAAGTAGAGACTATTCAAAAAACTTAGAATAATTTTTTGTTCAAGGAAAACTTTGAAGTTTTGATTCACTCCGCAATAAGTGAACTTTGTTTGAAATTTTATTAAATTGTCATTTTTTGAGGTAGAATAATGGTTTAAAATTTGTTATGAAGAGCAGGAAGGCGGCCATTTTTAATGCTAAAAAAAGAGATTGCGCCATGCGGTCTTCCAAGACGTCGCAATTTTTAATGAACTGATAGCAGGATTTCTCTTTGCATGGAGTTTAACACCTGCTAACGATACAACAAAAACACTTTAAGAAACACACATATCCTCACTTTCATGAATGTGGCATTAACAATCAAATCAAAGCTGCGGCGAACTTTTGAGTGCATGACGCAATCTGATCTTCTTAAAACAAATTCTAATTGATTATTTTTTCTTTTTTCTTTTTCTCTAAAAAGATTTATAAAATTTCTCCCTTATCGAAAAAATTTGTAAATTAAAACGTATCAAAGATGTACAAAATTTTCCTTGAAAAAATTTTTTTATACGTCTTAGCAAGTCTGTAGTTCACCCTGTCTGAAGCTCATTTCGATTTGGAAGAGTCTGCTTTGGTTTCAAAATTCTTAAAGCTAAGATCATTAAGGTTAAATTTAAATCGAAAAGTGTCCAAATCGACGTGAAAATAGTATATATATAGCTCTTGGACTAGTCGGCGTTTCGGCAGCGGCACATCCACTCTTTGGCCTTGAATGCTGCCTACATTCCTCCCGCTTGGCCCGGTCCGCCCTTCTGAAACTCATCAGGAGCTACCGATGTTCCGGGTTCAACGGTCGGTTACGGGGTGAACTTGTGCTTTGAAGCACAATCTTATCGTCAGTTCATTGCCCCGCTCCACCCGTCGTCACCCATCTGACGGTGTAGTGTAGCGTGCATGTGCTGCACCGCCGATACGGCTCACTGCTGGGGTGAGTTCGACCTCTTGTCCAGATCTCAAGCCGATCCTCCTGCTCAAGCTGGGCTTCCTATTGGCGAGCTGTGCCTGTGTGATTGTGTGGTCTCGATCGTGCCTCAAAGTTGTTCGCAGAGCGCACGCACACACACTGTGCAAAGCGGTGGCTCTGTGATGAGCCGCCACTATCCAGCCTCCCGTGACTCGTCAAGTGTTTGTCGCCGCCGAAGCGTCGGAGAAGCCGGAGACCCGCCGTTCGTCCCTGCATGGCTGTGTCGTGCTCTTCGAATACGGTAGATCTGTCCTTGTTTGTTAACCGAAGATTACCGGCGCTGATGACGACAGCGGCAGCCTAATCTCGGGCTCAGCGTGGCTTAAAGTGAAGAGTGTTCCTGGAGCAGCGAGGGCGGTCAGTTCGTCGCGTAGAAACGGAACTCAGTTCAGTCCTGCGCATCCTGGTCGAGGTCTTCCATCTGAGGTATTGGAGTGGTTCCATGCTTCCCAGAGGAAGGGAAACTCCTGAAGTTTTCAGAGTTGGACCCTTTCGGCGTCTGAATGACGGATCTACCAGTCGGTTACTGGCGGCCTGTAACTCGTGTGCTGAACCGCGTTGTTTTATCAACTTCAATAAAGAGCAGTCCCGTCCGGTGCTCTATTCTTTTCCGTTGGATCTCGCCCTTCAGAAACGTGGGGCTCCATCGCCTTCATCATGGAGTGTAGAGGATCCAGCAGATGAAATTCACCTACACCCTCCATCCTAATGTGCACCACAGTCAGGGGACGAATTGTCTTCAAAAAGCGCCTTTCCAGAACAGGATTTGTAGTGTGCATATGAATGAAAAGTCTTCTAGCCGAACTATACCATATATAAGTAAAGTAAGCCATCCGTTTGTCTGTCTGTGCGTCCGCATCAAAATTGATGACTGCTGAACGAGTTCTCGGAATCTACCGGTCAATTGACAGTGTTCTTTACGGGATGATGCAATGGACAGCGAGTAAACAGTATCTGTCTACTAATCAATAACGATCCATATGATCGATTTTCCTCGCATTTGATGGTTCGCCGTGATTACCACCCCTACAGCGATAATGTGGGTGCGAATTATTTCCCTGAGCGCGGTGGCACAGTCTGAGGAGGCGCTGCCTGTCACGTGCACCCCATACCAGGTTCTTGGTTCGGATTCCCGCCAAGGCGAACTGAACCTTCGATCCCTCCGAGATTGGTGAATTGGTTTCAGAGTTGTCTGGAAGGGATAAAACCCTGACTTGTCCATTCTCTCGCGACTGCAAGTCGTTGTGTAGGTCTAGTATGCATTCAAATTGTCTCCACGACATTCCGTTGAAGTCAGATTCATGGCGCATTCCGCAAGGGGACTGACGAACGCAGACATTTATTCTTAAATGACGGAAATTGGAATTTTTTGTTCAAAAATAGTTTATTTCTGGTTGTACGTATGCCCGAATGACCTATTCGAATTGGCATCCGAGTGATTTACGTTCGAATTCGAACAGTCTTGCTCGAATATTCGATGATCCGCTTTTTTCGAAGCGCCCTTGGAAACTTTCGATATTCGAAATCATTCAAAAATTAGAAAAAAATTATGCGCATAAGTTTATTTCGGATCAATTAGAGCTAGAGGGATATACCTTGCAGGCACAATGAGGGACAAGAAGACATATCAGATCCGGCACTGAGCAAATTTTTGATGTTACACGGATTGGAAACACCATTGGATTGGAAGGAATGTGCATAGTGGACTCTGCGGGATTCACTTATTTTCAGTACTTTGAAGGAATATAGAGAAATGCGAGGAAATCTGCGTTTTTCGGATCTGATTCGCTCGGAAACTAGAAGAAAGTAGCAGCATGGTGGGCACTGGCTGTCCTTTTGTTCTTAAGGTCTATCGAAACCCGTCTAGTGTTTCTGGACTTTTCGGAACGCATTTGGATTTTCTGAATTTCCTGTTCTCAATTCAGAAAATCCAAATGTAATTGTTCAAGCGAGACCAGATTTTTCAGTTCCATTGAACAATGTTGTGCGCAGGTATCATCAGTAAGATTACTTTGTTCTTTTGACATCCCGCAGAATCCAGCCGACGATGGGTGCCGTCCAGCGGGTGTCTGCGAATCGCATTACTTGGCCGGCCTACCTAATTTTCGACAACTTGGCCCACGCGACAGCGTCTCTGATCTTCGAACGTCGGCGAAGCGCGGAACTTTACAGCTCTTCTCTTACTCGCGTGAATAATGTCACTCCGAGCATCGTCCTCGGTTCCACGCTGCGCGACGCTGATCCCGTGTGCGTCCTGCTTTCGTAGGGCATATCGAATTCAGCTGTTTCCTTGCACTGACAACAACTTGGTTACGGAAACAGACGGGATGTTTGGGTTCCTCACGAATTGAAGGAAATCCGTCTCACTAAGCGAAGTAACATGTACGAAGGGATCGTCTACTTTGAGCTGCTTCCAAGAAACCAAACTGTCGAATGTCTATTGTCGTCAACAAAGAAATCAAGAAGAAACGCCCCGGCTAATCGTAAAGGCGTGATGTTCTGTCATGACAATCCCAGACCACACACCTCTTTGATCACTCGTCAAAATCTAACAGAGCTGTATTGGGAGCCACAACCACCTTATAGCCCTGCTTAGCACCATCGAATTACCATTTGTTTGGCCCCTTTAAAACCATTTGTATGTAGAACTTCTGATTCCGATCAAGTTGTTAAAAATGAGTTGCACCAGTTGTTCGCTTCTATTAGGGTGGGCCAAAAGTAATGAGAGAAATTCGACAAACTTCTTTATCTCTTTATAACTCAATTACAACTCAACGGTGCTGAGGAATGTATTCGCCAGTAAGGTCAATGACCTTGCTGCCATCGATCAGCCAACTTCCTGATCCCATCCTTCCAGAACTGCTTAGGCCTGGTGCTGACCCACTATCGTTGTGGTTGTCGAGGCCTGCTTGGCTCCTTGTGTCCCTTCCGACCATAAAGTCCTATAGGCTCCAGAAGTAGTGGTCGCATGGGGAGATGTCCGGCGAATACGGTGGGTGGGGCTTGTGAACGTAGCCCAGCTGAGCAAGCTTATCCGTGGTCACTTTTGCTCGATGGGGTGCGGCGTTGTTGAAGAGGATGACCTTCTTGACGCGCTGCGACTGAATAAGTTCGAGTCGCCGTCCATCCCTTCTATTTCGTTCACCATGGCCTTGGAGTCCAGTCCGTTGTGCTTTTGGAAAACAGCTTCCAGTATACCGGTCCATGGGCGCAGACCCAAAAGCTCCAAAGGTGCTTCTCGCCGTGAGCATCTCGCCGAACGAAGGTCGGTAACAGGTCACCAGGCCTCACCCAGACTCGCTGCTCGGCAGGGTCAAGGTAGAAGACGTACCTCTCTCTTGCGTGCCTATTGAGTCCAGGCTGCTCGGGGTTGGGAATTGGGCGAGTTTTGCGCGACGCAGGTCGACTTGTCAGATTGGGGTTTTGGCATGGGACAGACTGCGGTTTTGGCATGCTTCTGGAAAGGGCGGAAGTGGTAACTTCTCAGGTGGCCTTTAGTAAGTAGCATACAAACATACAAATACGATAAGCTTGAAACCAGACTCCAGCCACGAGATATTATATGGACACGGCATGGAGAGTCTCATTACTTTTGCCCCCCCCCCCCCTAAGAAAAACTAAGGCTTCTCCGAACGTTACCAACTTAACGAATATGGCAAAAGTTCATCCATTCAAATAGTCGATATATCATTGAATGTTGTTATTATAGCCTTCACTTTGATAAGGATAAGGATAAAGGACGGCGTTACTCAATCCCTTCTGGGATGCGCCAGCGCATTCTACTCCTACGGGATGTCGTGGAGGCGACATGAATGCGTATTTGGTCATACAATGACTTGCGGTGGCTAGCCGATGAACAAGTCAGCGCTTTATCCTTCCCAGACATGTCTGGTACCAATTCACCGACCCCGGAGGGATGGAAGGCTTGGTTGGCCTGGGCGGGAAATTCGAACCAGGAACCTGGTATCGGGTGCACGCGACAGTCGCGCCTCCTCCGACTGCGCTACACGCGGATACTCACCACTATACTTCCTCGGTAGTATAGTGGTGAGTATCCGCGTCTGTGACTTTGATAATGATAATTAATGTTTGTTGTGGAGCGCGTGGAGCGCAGTCAGAGAAGGCGCCGGCTGTCGCCTGCACCCGATACCAGGTTCCTGGTTCGGATTTCCCGCCCAGGCCAACCAAGCCTTCCATCCCTACGGGGTCGGTGAATTGGTACCAGACGTGTCGGGGAAGGATAAAGCACTGACTTGTACATCGGTTGGCCACCGCAAGTCATTTTATGGTCAAATGCATTCAACACGTCTCCACGACATCCCGTAGAAGTAGAGCTCGTGGCGCATCCCAAAGGGGATTGAATAACGCCGTCCTTTATCCTTTTTTATCCTTTAATGTTTGTTGTTAATATAGATAAATTCACTTTGAAAATTATGAACAACCCAATACTTATATGGGATATCCTGGAGCCGATTAGAATGCGCATTTGGCCATAGAATGACCTGCGGTGAACAGCAGACGGACAAATCAGCGTTTTCATCCTTTCCAGGTATGTCTAGCACCAATTCACTGACCTCGGAGGGATAGAATGCTTGGTTGATTGACCGTGGTGTTAAATTTGAACCAGGAGTGCGATAATCGGCGCTTCCTCCAAATGCGCGAGGAAAACTTTGTTCGGAGTTGTTCTTCAAGCGGCCGGCACCTCCTACGACGCGTCTAGCGCAGTCAAAGGATATGTCGGCTGTCACATGCGGCCGATACCAGGTTCTTGGTTTGCATTTGCCGCCCAGGCCAACCAAGATCTCCATTCCTTCAGTGTCGATGAATTGGTGCCAGTCTTGTCTGGCAAGGAAGAAGCGATGATATCGCAAGACACTGTATGGTCAAATACGCATTCAGATCATCTCCATAACATCCCGTAGAACTAGAATGCGTGGCGCATCTTTAAAAAGGGATTGAGTAACGCTGTCCTTTATCCCTTATTCTTCAACCTAATATGTTATAGTAACTATAAGTATTGCATGAGCTCTCTCAGCTGACGGCTCACAACTCCTCTTACTGCCCTCTGGCTGGATTTTCTCATCATGTAAAAGCTACGGGTTTCTATACTCTCGAAGTTCGGTTATATTCTAATCGGAGGGGGCATGTAGTAATTTGCGTCTGCATTTCCTCTCTCGGGCTTGTACGAGTGCTTCAGCTGTTGTCCCCTGATGCAATGGTTGTCATTTATATTGAGCGGATGTGGTTATGCAGTACTGAATGACGTACGAAAATGGCAATTTACCATTGCTCCTTTCCGGCTATGATCCGAAGCTTGTACTACCTTCCTCATTCCTGATTGAGTGCAGTTCCCTAGATTCAAATTCAGATGGTGATATGATCAAGCCAGCTCTTAATGTGCCCTCATCCTTTGAAGGCAATGAGAGATTGATGAAGCTGAAGGTGGCATCTCCGCCGAAGTCCCGACGAGGCGCTGGACCATTGCGTAACGAGCTGGTGGTGGTGGTGTCACACAGTAGAAGAGGCTGGCTGGCTGAACGCGCGGGGTCAATCGAGACATCAGCTGGTGGCAAGATGAGCGCTCTTCAAACAATAGCAGCGGGGATTTCATGATAAATGAAGCTCGTCGTGCTGCTCTCGACGATGCACCACATGTGTGCCCGCGGTAGGTGATGGGATGCTCCTGCCCCGGTGCAATACGCGGCTGCATTCCGTTGTGTAAAACGCCCGTAGGAATAGGCATTCATGGGCTGGAGTGTGTTTGGTCCATGCTCTAAAATCTGCCCTTGCGAGGATAGAGATGTCGATGGCTTGGAGGTGTCGTCATGGTTCAGCTCCTCTTCTCGGCCTCCCCGTCCCTCCATCCCGCTCCCGCGGGGTCAGATGAAGCTCCGACTTCTGGAGTCTACCGTCTGGAAGGCATCGATCAGCGACGGCGGCGCTGATTGGCCGCCGGCCGCCGGCGCCTCCCCCCGCCGCGGCTGCGAGTGGTCGGCGCGCGGCCAGTGGGAGACTCCCACAGCGAGATCCTCTCGGGCCTGTGTGCATCAACGTGCGAGCGGTTCCCATCCCACACTACTCTTGTGTCGGCCGAACGACGAGAGATTCCCGCCATGGATTACCAGACGGCATCTTCAGCCGCAGCGAGTGCCCCTCCTCCAGCAGCACCTTCGGGCGGTGCGCCGGTCGTCGTCGTCGACCAGCACCAGCATCAGCAGCAGCAGCAGTACTGCAGCGAGGACGCGGCTTCGGTGGCCCGCTCGGTGGCCGCCTACCACCTGCCGTTGCAGGATGTGTCGTCGGCTGGCGCCGCGTACTATCCGTATCCGCCTCAGCCCACGACGGACATGTGGAACATCGGACAGTTCCCGTGCAACTTCCAGTCACCGACCGCTGTCGCACCTCCGTCGCAGATCCATCCCCGTCATCTGCTCTACGGCCAGCCGAGCCTTGCGCACTGCGGAATGGGTAGGCTGATGTTTTGGTTTTTTGCGGATCCGGGCCGGGTAACTACGAGTCGGAAAGGTCCCATAGAAGCTGGGCACCTACAGCGCTTTGTTAATGCTATCCTTTGTGCTATTCTTGCTAGTGTCGAGCCCTAGACAAGGTTGGTAGACGAGATTGTTGGCCAACGTTTCGGCAGCTGATTTGGTAGGGTTGATTTGGTAGGTGGGGGGAGGGGGACTTCTAGCTTCTTTCTCTCGTTTCAGGCCGTGAGGAAGGCGTCCATCTACCAAGCTGTTGGTGCAGCAGTTTACAATGCCGAACCTTATTTGGAGTCGATCACGGCTATAGTTTGTGGCACTCGTTGTCAAAATGAAGCTTTTTATCCTCGAGAAAGAATAGGCAGGGCCACTCGTTCACAGTTGTCGTATGAGGGCTGTATTTTGTCTTCCTCCTTAGGCTCACAGCCCATTGCCTTTCTCTGATGAAGGCATTCTAGCTACAGATGGAGCTCATCCACTTCTCCAGCCCTCAGCGACGTGTATTCCCCTTGACGGACATCCCTGTGCGCTGTATAAGCTCTACTTAGTCCTTAGCTTGTGCCCTATCTCTTACTATTTATTCCGATGACGTTCTGGCTCGCAGACCCATGTAACGTCTGACTTTTCCAAGTCCTAGATATTGACAGAATCTCTTGAGTCAACGTGAAAATTCGGACCTGTCCTGTCCTAGTCGGGGGGGGGGGGGCGGAGGGATGCCTAGAAATTTGAAATGATTCTAGTCAGTGTGGCGTTCCTAGGATAGGAAACTGCAGGCGAAGGTCCTGGAATTCACGGCGTTGTCTCTGTAGAATAGACTGCTTTCAGTTTTGTAGCCTTTGTGAAAGAGTCAAAGTAGAATGCCCCTTCTCCACTGGGATAGGTCGGAAAATTCTCGCGTAAAGGAGTAGATGAACCGATTGTTTTTCTTCGACTGTTGTGATTGTTTCTTGAACTCAGCGGCAGTGTTTGCTAGGGTCCTGCGCTTTCTTCTGAATGGGCTTTGACAGTTCTTTTGCTACAATTGCTCAGGAATGACAAGTGAGTCTTCCTACCTACCTGTTCTTCCTGCTGTCCACCTGGTGATCTTGCTGGTGGTGGAGCAAACCTCCCCGAAGTGACTCCGGAGCTCCATTCCTATCCGACCACTTTGGTTCTGGTGCATTTGAACTTCTCTCATATAGGTGAAGCTTCTAAGGCATGCATTGTTTCGTCTCTGAAGCTCAAGGTCTTCCATAGCTCATTCCGGGTTATTTCGTTTGTCTCTTTACGGTTCGCCTTAGATCGTTATCACCATCCTCAGCCCTGTCCTGTTAGCTTCTCATTGCCATCCTGCTCTCTCGAAGCCTGCTTGCATGCTGGATCAATTTTGACGATGACTTTTCCTTAGGCGGACGCAGAAGTGTTTTTGAAGGCACCCTTCTGGGACCTTTAGCTGTGACGGATCCTTTGACAGGTAGAGCTCGGGGCTTCCTGCTTCCATAACTGTCCATCTACCACTTGCAAAGCCTTAGGATCACTTTCCACTCTGTCCTTCAGCTACCAATTTGGCTTGGAACCCTCGTTAGGGTCCCGGGGATCTATCTTAGCGATGGTCATGGTTAGTGTTTTTGATAACGTCTGTAAAAGAAGTGGCTACTTACTGAGCTAGCCTACAAGAATGCCATTCCCTGCGAATTCCTAGTGGGGATAGGTCTCGTATTTGCTTCCATGTTCCCTCATCTTGAAACCTCGGCATCGTTATCTGTGGTGTTTCTGCTTCTGTGTCAGCGAGCTTGGGGGAAAAGCTTATTCTAGGCCTGACGTTTCGACCGTTTCATCGTCTTCAGAAGCACGACCTTCTACCGCTAAATGTAGCAGTGTCGCTGCAACTCGTTGTTAGCAGGCCAGTCGCGAATCTGAAGACGACGAAACGGCCAGAACGTCAGTCCTAGAATAAACTTCTCCACCTACCAACCATACCTGCTTAGAAGCAGAAACCTCTTATTTGTGTGTTGCTTCGATTTTCTAGTGGTGGGCCACGACTAGAATAGATTCAGATCCACATCTATGTAGGGAACATTAGCAAGGTTGTGGGTGACTCTAAATTTGCACTAACTCTCACCAAAGGTTCTTCAAATGCTGTTGTAGAGCTAGCCTTATGCCTCTCACCATGTCGCCTAGTGTCTGTCGTCTAGCTGTTCTCTAATATGATATAGTCCTCACGATGCTGGTGGATTTCTTCCTCAGCTGCTAGGGCTCTGAGGGAAACAGTATTTCCAGTCTTTCTGCCATTTTTAATGCGTTTTTTTCCGCCAGGGTTTTCGAGTCTTGCTCTTCCTCTCAGAAGCCGATTCCCTCATTTACCCCGCATTATCGTTGAACGTAGAGGCAATGGTTGTTCGCTGTTATATCGCCAAACTCATAACACAGACCCTATGACATTGAGGACCTTTCAAGGCTTGGGAGCTTCAAACTTACCATGTCTACAGCAGCAATTTTCCTACATTAAGCGAATTGGGAATCTATCCGAATAAGAGAGGAGCATATAGTGATTTGCATCTTCGGTCCATTGCTTGACTGTGTGCTAGAGCTTCAGCTCTTGTCCTATGATTGGAGTGTTTTCATTTAAATTCAAGGGGGCGCTGTTATCTGGTATGGAGTGAGGTATGCAACTAACACTTCATGGCTACCTCGTCCTGACTAGGGCAGATCCGAATTTGATAAAGAAGTTTGGCCGAAATAAGTTTTTTCGTTGAAGTATGAGCTTGGATCTCCGAAACCGGCGTCGCTTTTTCCCTGACACCGTGAATCATTGGATAAGTACATATCGAGTTCAGTAGGTAGGTGGTGAACGTAATCTGATGACGAAAGTAACTTGGACGTTTTGAGACTTAATGGAATAAAACAAGCAAACAATCCAAAGAGATGCATGACAGAATGTAACTGAGTGCGGAGTGGAGTTGTGTCACATTTTTAGTCAGAGAATTTTTCTGCTCGCATTAGCGGTATGCACTAGGTTGAAATAACAACAATATGCCCAGAATAGTTCGCAGTTTTCAAATATTAATTGGTAATTCGAATTTGCCGCCTACCCCTTTAATTTTGTATCGAATTTTGGACTCTACGACTCTTGACACACTTTTGGAGGGTTCTGTAGGAGTTTTGCTTTATGAGAAGCCTAGGATTTTCTATGAATTGTATAGAGACGGCTGTGTCGATAAGGTAAAGTCTTAGGCGTTGAATTCATATTGAGAATTGGGTAGAAATTACGAATGAGCATTGATTCGTATTATAGCATTCTTGGGGGATGCCCCCCCCCCCATCCATAGCCTGAGAGCTCCGTTTGACTAAACTGAGGCGCTTTCTGAAATTCTTTTTTCTTTCTTTCTTCATCCGTTCTAACTGGGACCAGCTAAATGCTCCAGTGCTCCACAGAAGCACTCTGACGACGGCACTTTGTCGACGCTATGCCTTGCCTGTTATGAATTCTATGGACGTTCGAATTCTATAGATTCTGAGCTTATGAAAACGGTCATTTTTTCACGACTGAGTTCGTTACTTCCTGCTTAACTGCAGGAATCGCTACCGGTGGCTGTGCAGTTTTCTCGTGGTGCTTTTTGGGAGTATTCTTGTCTTAAATATGTTGGAAAGACTCAAGACGACGGCATTGAAGCGTGGTTTTTGTGAACTCTATGAGGCGATTTGATAAAAGCGGTCATTATTTTCGCGTTGTGTGGGTTTCATTGTTTTTCGTCGTCAAAAATAATTACCGCTTTCACCAAATCGATTCATAGAATTCACAAAAAGAAATATTAACTGGCCTCGTTGAGCCTAAGCAAGGCCTCCGCTTGATTCAGCTGAAACTTTCCTCGAGGCATTTAACATCGTGAAAGTTACTGTACTCGCTTACCAGGCATGGAATACCCATGGTATCGGTACTCGTGGTAGTGGGCTATACTGAATCTATTCAGTAACAAGCTCCTTAACATTCTTGGCTTCGTTACTTTGGAGCTTCTTCTCTGTAGCCGTGGTCTCGGTGCTGCTTCGACCGTTCACAGCCTGTTACCCAATTTCGAATTCTATGGGCCGGGAGGCCACACATACCGGGCGGGTTCATGTTCTTTTTATGGAACCCGGCAGTGGACAGTCTATTGTAGCGCAAAGGGACACAAAGGCGCGCTCAGTGGGAAACACGATGGCCTGTGCCGGCGCCGACCGAATGCTGCGCGCTGTTTGGGTAACGTGGAAGCGAATGTACTTCTGTGGTCGTTTCAGATCAGTTCTACAATGTCTCCGCGTCGTCATCGTTCCTTGGTGGCGACTTCAACGGCTCGGCGGCTCCGTACTCGTCACTCATCCAGCCGGTGGTGCACTCGGCTCCGTTGCAGCTAGCGATTGGCGACACGCCTCAGCCGTTGACTAGGTGAGTTCTGGCCAGATTCCCCTGGAATCTGTCCGAATGCTGAAGGTTTAGTGTACAATACCAGCCGTACCTTTTGGTCTTTGTGCCGAAAAGCGCAAAGAAACGAAATTTCCGACGCTTTTGACAACGCTGTTCGAACTGCGTACTTTGAAAAGTAGATCCGATGTTTGGAATCAGCATCGAATGGTCTAGCCGATAATGAAAAAACGCTCTGAAAATGTTTAAAATGTTAATCCGATGAGCTATATTCAGAATGTGACCTTTGGGTGCCAATATCTCCCACGATCGAGGAGGTCCGACCAGAATGTAGCTAATCGAATCAACGTTTTGAGCATTTGCTGGGCGTTTTTCACTTTATTGGATAGACCATTCGATGCTCATCGTAAATATCGAATTTATTTTTCAAATCACCAGCTTGGAAAGCGCTGTCAATAAGCGGCGGCAAGGCGATTTTTTTGCGCTTTTCCGCCAAAAGACCGAAAGATGCGGCCGGTATTGTGGCTTGGGCCACACGAGGGTTTGAGGTGGATCTTACTTCGCAGGGTTTCGGCTTCCCGTAGTTTTCAGAGGCCTGAATGTGGCGATTAGGTTCTACTTTACGCTCTACTTTACCAAACGCCTTAACTACCCTGGCATTTTGAACTTACACCTAAGCACACAGCGAAGCCAAGTGGAAGGAACGAACTCACCAACTGGACCCAATGCGAGCTCTGATGTTGGCCCGTGCTAGTTGACCAGTAGGGGCGGATGGAGCACACTGTGCACAAATATCGCCAGCAGGTTCTTCTACAGTTCCAGTTGAGACACAAACGGTAAAGTCGCTCGTAGCAGAAAGGCATTCATTTCGGTTGTTCATCGCTGGATTTTTTTAATGCGAAAATCCACATTGCCTTCAAAGGCTTTCTTGCCGAAATGTACAATCTATCAGATGTCATGTAACGCCAAATATGTCACAGAAACAAGGAGGGCTCTAGCGATACATTAAGGGAGCATCTATAGAGTAAACGGCATGTATTTCTAACCAGCCCATTTGGGAAAGGTAGGATTGAGGCGCGTAGTGGAAGCGACTTTGAGGTGAAATGTACAGTTTTTATTCAACGCTTTTGTTGTTGAAATATCTTTCTCGGCGGCCAAAATAGTACACTTCACCTCAAAGTCGTTTCCAATATGCGCATCATTCCTGTGCTTTCCAAGTGGGCTGGTCAGAAATCCACGTCGTGTGCTCGATGGATGTCCCCTTACGCGTATCTTAGAGCCTTCCTGTTTCTCCTATAGCCAAGTACTCTATCTGACAGATGGAACACTTTGGCAAGAAGAACGTCAGAGGCATTCTGAATTTGTACAAAAAATCCAGTGATGAACAACCGAAATGATGTTCTGTTTCGAGACTTTCTGCTGTTTGTTTCATTGTGGACTGTGGAAATGGCGGTTGGCGACATTGGTTCATAATGTGCTCCATTCGCTCCTACTGGTCAACTAACGCGTGCGAACATCAGCCCTCGCGCTGGGTCCAGTTGGCGAGTTCGTTTCTCCCATTTGGACTCTGTCGTGATCCTAGGTATGGGTACAAAATGCTGAGGTAGTTGAGGGTTTCGGTGGAGTAGAGCGCAAATTCAAACGTATACGCCACGTCCAGGTCTCTGAAGATGAAGTGAGGTCGAAATGTCAGGCCCTGCTGAATAAAACGTTCTCCTCAAAATCTCATGTGGCACAAGACCCTATCTAACAACTTGCAATGCCGAGTTTCGCGAAAAATGGAGGAGGTGACTGAGGCTTGTCTTTTCAGCGATCGGATGGCGCAGTACCTGTGCAACAGGGACCAGTACGACTGTGTGATCTCGATCTTTCACGCCAAAGTCGCTCAGAAGTCGTACGGGAACGAGAAGAGGTAGGTGGGCTGGCGGTTCCGGGCTGACTTCAAAGACATCTGTCACGCACACGCACACCTGTCCGCTGTGCTCTCAGGCTGTAAGTGTGTGCTGGCGACAGTGTTTCGCGCACTCCCGCGCGCCTCAGCCCTGTGTTGTCAGCTGTCGCGTCTTGCACGTCGCGTAACCCTAATCGTGCACACTCCAGCTTATCTCAATTAGCATACGGAGCGCGCTAGCGCTGGCGCTGGCCAAGCAAACGGCGAATGCGTGGGACTTCGCTAATTGACGCAGATCTCTTAAATGCGGATCACGCTAAGCATGTAGTCGCCATTAACGTCGCTTTCGACGTCGTCGTCGTGGTCGTGGTCGACATCGTGTGGTCGTCTGGAAACGGCCTACGGTTGCTGCTTGCTTGCGCCTCGCCTGTTGACTAAACACACTGCCCGGGGACGTGGGATACGGTGGCGATCGATGGGACAAGGGACTGCGCCCGTCGGCCCCCTCGGTGTCAAAAAAGAGGGGGGGGGGAGTGATTGAAGCCGGAACTTCCGGAAAAAAGGTTGGATACGGATGCATGCAGTGGTCCGAGACGAATATCCCTGCAAGATTAGTACGTAGTACCAACCCTGTCTGGCTCGAGCCCCATCTGTGGTCACTGCTGAGGTTTCGCTGATATATCTGCGGCCGGATTCATCAACGCTTATACCCGATGGTATACGGGGTGCAAGGGTAGACATACCCACGACGAGGTAAAGGTACATTCGTGGTAAACCTTACCCGACACATCGGGCGTATATCAGGGGCCGGATTCATCAACGACTAACCCGTGAGTATAGGGGTAGAGATACCCACGGTGAAGCCTGCGTCTCTGACTCTTGCCTTATCTATACCCCGAATACCCCGAATACCCATGGGTTTAATTGTTGATGAATCCGGCTCCAGTGGACAGAGAATACTCGACGATCGTCGTGGGTGTATCCGCATACCCGCGAGTATTCCGCGCTCCATTGACAGTATGACGCTCCAGTGAGGTCAGCTGTTCTCGCGGGATGCTTGAGGCCTGTTCATACTTCGCGACAGCAGCGACAAGAGCGAAGAGAGCGAAGCGGGCGTGACGTGGGGAGCGTGCGGAAGTATGAATAGGCGACAGCAGCGACTGGAGCGACTAGAGCGCGCGTGGGCAGCGCGGTGAAGTATGAACAGGCGACAGCACGACTGGAGCGACTAGAGCGACAAAAGCGACGGAGCGATAGCGCGGACACTCGATTATGAACATTTTTTGGAGGCGCGCGCTCGGTTTTAATTGATATGCATGTTTTCGCGGGCGACGAGTCGCTCTCGTCGCGAAGTATGAACAGACTCTTAGTTCTACCTTACCCTTGATTTTTTCATGAATACGAATCGTACCTGCTACCCACTGCGGGTTGTGAATGCGATTCCCTTACAGTATCTCTACCTATAACCACTGATTGATCAATCCGGCCCCTGGATTGTTGGAGTTAGAAAAGTGCGTGATTCAGTTATGGTACTTATCGGTTTAATGCCCGACCGGGATAGATCACCCCCTGGAGTTTCAGCAGGGACTCGAAACGGCTGTGGATGTGAGAGTGAGCCAGCGACTTCGCTTTCCTTTCACATGATTGGGCGAAAGCCAATTGATGACGCTCCCCACTTGTGTAAGGAAGGGTGATGATCCGTTCTTACTAAAGGATAAAAGATAAAAGGGAGTTAATCAATCCGCTTTGCAATGCGCCACGCATTCTGCTTCTAGAGAATGCCGTGGAGGCAACTTGAATCCGTATTCGGCCTATGCAATGACTTGTGTTAGCCAGCCGATGGTCTAGTCAGCGTTTTATCCTTGCCAGACAAGTCTGGTACCTAGTCGCAGACCCAGAGAGATGGAAGGCTTGGTTGACCCAAGCGAGAGATCCGAAACGAGAACCCGATATCAGGTGCACGCGACAGCCTGCACCTCTTCCGAATTCTCCACCACACGCTCTGCTTTTTAATACCGCCATAGAAACACTGCTATAGCTAGAACGATTGAAATTTAACAACCATTTGAACAGTGTAATTCGTTTTAGATAGATGGAGTTTTTAGAAAAATTTTAAATCAAAATTTCACTTTGAACGCCATACTACGTCTCCAGTCTGATTTCGAAGGTGTCCCTGTTGCTTTGAAAAGTGTATAATTTAAAGTAAAGGGCGCGTAGTAGCGGAGTTGGAGGAGAAGCGTGCTGTCGCGTGCACCCCATACCAGATTCCTGTTTCGGATTTCCTGCCCAGGCCATTCAAGCCTTTCTTCCTTTGGGATCGGTGAATTGGTGCCGGGCGTTTGGGAACTGATCTGTCCATTGAGTGGCCACCGCAACTCATTGTAGAGGTAAAACGCGCGTTCAAATTGCTGTCACGGCATCCAGAGGTGTAGAATGCGTGACGCATCCCAGAAGTGATTGAATAGCACAGTCCCCGTTTCTTCTATGGTATGACTAAACGATTATTTATATAAAGTATTGTTTTGCCTCGAATTAGGGTACTGAAATAGACACCCTCTTGGTCGCATTTTTCAGAGTTGTGTACTTGAGCTCGTGATCCACCATTTTCACATGAAACGGGTTATATGGTCGTCAATAATATGAGACTATACAGGTTTTAGGAGAGTGTAGATGATTTTTTTGCTTCATTTTTTTTGAGAATTTCTTGTGCGCAGTGTCTCATGACAGTGAATAGAATATTTGAATATTCATAAATTCTGGCGCAAATCTAGAGCGGGGTCCACCGTGACTTCGCTGCTGACACATTCGCCCTGGTCGCAATAAACTTGGATGTCTTACAGTTATGAAGCATATGTATCCGTGGTCAATTTTTTTTTATCTCAAAAGCTGCTCAGACAAATTCTACGGAGGTAATGAACGAAAAGGAGGCGAATTCTCTTTTCTGTATCCAGGCAGGGCTCCTAAGATTCTTATTTCCTTAGCAACAGGGCTATTTGTTCGTATATCCTTCTGCAACAAGATTTTTAGATGGAAATTTTATTACAATAAAACTGAACACGACGGTAAGGTGGAAACATCAGATCAGTAATAATACTAATAATAATAATAATAGTAATAATAATAATAATAACTACATTTCTGCCTAAAACTCGTTGGCTAAAGAGTACATGAAAATACATACATAAGAAGAATGGTTTAGTTTTAAGATGAGAACTGATGAAATGAGAACTTGATGTTTATTGAGGAACAGGAATGCTTTTAGGCTTATTTAAAGCTGGAAAAGGCGAACATTTCCGATGCCTCGAACTGAGAGATTGTGACATGTAGCATCTGTTTTTATCTGATTCACTGTTGCGTAAGTATTGTATATGGAGCTGCATAGTAAAGAAGTGCGGTTTCGGTACTTATGGGATGTTTGGCCAACAGCATGTGAAGGTCGGGGCTGGGAAAGCCTTCTCCAAACCAGTGGCTATCTGTTTGCTTCACGCTCTGCTGGCTGTCTAGCATTAGTTTTGAGATCAGGTTTCAGTCCGTTTTCGATTCTCAGGATGCGCTTAGACCCTTTCGGGCAAAACCGCGATAAGTACCGGTTTGTTGTTGTTGTTGAATTACGCACACTTTAACGTTGATTTAAATGCAACTCCATGTAGGAGTTATCACTATCAATCAAATAAACTTGGTGACGTACTCTAAGCGTGCATGGTGCAACCTCTTCGTACAGTTCGTCGTAGTTTTCTCATTTTTACCCTTCAAGTATTAAAAACCGCTTCTGATGCTGATGGAATAAGGGTTTATAAAGGATCGTACCAGTGTATTCGCCTTAATGTTTTTTTAACCAAAAATTATTTTTGAGATCTTTAAAAGAATCCCCGTTTTGATTTGAAAAGTCTCCAGCCTGAATTGAAAATGGAGTATTTTGCGGGATCTTACACGAGCTGGCTTCTTCACAGCGGTTTTCGCGCTTATGTAAGGGTTTGCTCATAGTTCGCAAAAGGAGCGACAAGAGCCACTGATGCGCTCATGTAAAGCACACGAATCGATTAAACTGATTGTTATAGCTGCTGTCGCTCCCGTAGAGGACCATGAACAGACTCCAAGGGCCCGTTTATACTTCGACGCCGATCGACGCGACGATACGCATGGTGGCCACATCGATCGAGCGACGCGATCGATCAATATGGCCACTACACATACCGTCGTGTCGCTCGGCGTCGGAAGTATAAACATGATATAAGACACAGCTGTGGTGACGAGGATATTTCTGAAACTCCCTGTTGTCAACTGCGAATGAACATCCTAAGGCTGTCTACCCGCCGTATGAAATTCGCGATAGGTGAAACGATTTTCGCCCACTGGCTACCGAAATTTCTCCGGTAGTTCCACGGTATTTTAAACAAGACCGCTCTCAATTTGCTTCGCGCCTGGTATTTGTTGTGTGATGTCTTCTTATATGCAAAGATACAACTCACACGTCACCTTACCCCTGTGATGACGGCCGCTCTGATTCGCTGAGGAAATTGATCTATGGATGAACAGTATTTCTCCTGAAACTCAACGAAACTTCTATAGCGAGAGTTTAAAACACATTTTTTCGACAGGCTTTGGCCTTTTTCAATTCCTGCTCGGAGTGGCTACCTACACTGCTGACGAAATCTGTATATTATTCACCGGTGAGATCTCACCTGGAATTGAGCGGAATTTCATCAGCTGCGGAATTGGCCCCTCTGCGCGGAAGTTGGAAAAGGTTAAAGCTTACCGGAAAATGCGTTTGAGACTCTTGCTTTGGAATTTTCGTTGGATTTCAGGAGAAATGCGGTTCATCCGCTGGACAATTTCCTTGGTGAACCGATTTCCTTCCAATTGTCCACCGTGAATAATCATTCTCTTTCGCTCACTGTTGACCGTTGGGAGATTCAGGGTCATTCCCAGCACAGTTGTGCTCCATCTTCCTTCATAAGTGCTGGAGTTTTGACCGGATCGACGGTGTCAAAGAGGCATTTTTGACGACGTCGTGTGAGAGGGTAGCGATGGAAGGGGTACCTTAAGGTATAGAAGTATCTACCTAGAAGCTAGGTAGACGAGCAGCAGCTCAACTGTCCACTATATGTACACGGTAGGGCAGTCGTTTATGGACACTTAACGGCCGGTGGCGACTCTCTGCGTCCGAGAAGACGTCGTCGTCGGGGCTTCGATCGACGTCGGCGGGCGAATTCCTCGTCTCATCGCCCAAAGAAGGAATTTGATTGTGAATAGAATAGATAATGTGCGCCGATTCTCACCATAAAGGCACACATATTGATGGTAATTGGCTAATAATGCACGTCGACAACGGCGGCGCGGATTACGGTAATTGTGTGTGTGTGTGTCTGTCGGACTAACAGCCGCGAAGGTGCGAATTCAGTACGAATGACGAGGGAGAGTAGGGAACGGTGAACTTCCTCGAAGTTACCTTAGCCAGGGAGACGGCGGCTATCAGCCCGTAGTGCAGTGGTCCGTTGTAATTAGCGTCGGCCGGCTTGTTTGCGTGTACGCGATGACGGCAGCGGCAGCGGCGCCGATTACGGTATTTTCACCGGATTTTCTCACGGTCTAAATGAAGTGTGTTGGGCGGTGAGCGATCAACAGAGCGCGGCGTTTGTTCGACTTCTACGTAATCTCGTGCGGATTACGGTAATCATTACGGGGTTTTAATTATGTGTGGGAGAAGACGAGGTTTTTTCGTCGTTTCCTGGCCAGCCAGCTGACTATCACCGTTGTTGTTCAGGTTTTTCTGTCCGCCGCCGTGTATCTATTTGTTGGGCGAGGGATGGAAGGAGAAACGAAATCGGGTGAGTCGAGCATCTTTGGCTTTTGTTTGTCCGTTATCTCTAGCCCTAAATGGGCCAGGAACTCGGTGTATTAGTGGCAAAATCATGTCTGAGACCTTTGCCTAACTCTCTAGCGCTGTAGAGGTTGTAGGCTGTTGTAAGGATGTGTTGTTGCGATCAAAACTCTTTGCACCGGCCAGGACTCGAACCAGTACCCTATGCTTTTCGGGCAGGGTGCTACCCGGTTATCCTCGGCGAGTGCTTTTAGTTCGCAGCAGAGGATATCGTGGGCGTTGCGTTGGATCAAGCAGCTCCGATGGTGCATTGGAGTAGTATCTTGCCCGAGAAACAGAGCACCCAAAGGTTCGAGTCTTACCTGGAGCAACAATTTTCGCCGCAACAGGACGTCTTTACAACCATTTATTGACAAACCTTGTGGGTTCGTGGACCCTAGTCCATATATGTGCCAGAAACTCGGTATAATTGTGGCCAAATCATGTTTGAGACCTTTGCTTAACTCTCTAGCGACTGCTGTAGAAGCTATAGGCCGTTGTAAGGATGTTTTCCTGCGATCAAAAATCTTGCATCGGGTGAGACTCGAACCAGTACCCTATGCTTTCCGGGCAGGGTGCTACCCGGGTATCCTGTGCGAGTGATTATAGTTCGTAGCAGAGCTGATATCGTGGATGCCGCGCTCGGTGAAACAGCTTCGCTAGGTGATGGAGTAATATCCTCTCCAAGAAACAGAGGACATGGGTTTGAGTCTTACCTGGAGCAAGAATTTTCTCCGCAACAGGACATTTTTGTAACGGTTTATTGTCACTTTGTGAGTTCGTACCCTACCCGATACATATGTGGACCAGTGCCCGGGTTCATGAACGACTTACCGTCAGGTAAGTCAAAACTTACCATCACTCCCCACTTACGCGCGATTCTTGAACGTGCGGCGGGGATACCAGGGCGCGGATTCATGAACGCGGCCGGAGGTACATTGGGCGGATTCATCAACGACTTACCCATGGGTATGGGGAGTAGAGATACCCACGATGAAGCCTGCGTCTCCGACTCTTACCTTATCTCTACCTGACTCATTTTATCTTATCTGTACCCCTTATACCTCGCATACCCACGGGTTTAATTGTTGGTGAATCCGGCCTATGATTTACCTCGTCGGCCACTTACCGGGGACTTACTTCTGTTTCTGGTTCAAAGGTTTACAACAACGAGGGGAGCGAAAGCAATGGTTTAGCGTCCCTCGTTGTTGTTCGCTGCGCTGGATCAGAAATTAGCAGGGGAGCAAAACCCCTGCTTTGGTCGAAAATATTCCCCGACGCGCTAGCGAGGCATCATTTACCTCGAAACTTACCGCTGTTTTCTCCGCCGCGCGTTCATGAATCGCGGGTAAGTAGAGACTGGTGGTAGGTTTTACACTTACCTGCTGGTAAATTGTTCATGAATCCGGGCCCAGGGGTAAGTTTCGAGGTAAATGCTACCTCGCCAGCGCGTCGGGGGCACTTATCTCCATAGCAAGGGTTTTGCTTTGCTGCTAATTTCTGACCCAATGCAATCTTTCCCTGGCAGCGGAGCGAAACCCTTGCTTTGGCTGTCATGAATTAGAAACAGAGGTTGGTCCCCGGAAAGTGGCGAGTAATTGGCCATCGAGTTAAATCGGGGTAGGAATTACCTCTGGCTGCGTTCATGAATCCGGGCCCATGAATTCGGTGTAATAGTGGCAAACCCATGTTGGAGACTTGCTCGACTTTCTAGCGACTGTTGTAGAGGTTATAAGACTGTTGTGAGAATGCTTTGTTGCGAACGCAACTCTTTGCATCGGGTGGGACTCGAACCACCCTATGCTACCCTACGCTACCCTGTACCCTGTACTTTCCGGGCAGGGTGCTACTCGGGGTGCCTAAGCCCAGCTTTTTTTTTTCTTATTAAAAGCTAGAATGATCTTGGTCCCAAGTCAAACTCTAGCTCTAACAAGGGATCGAACAAGGAGCCTAGATATGGAGGGTGTCTAAAAATCCATAAACTCTTTGAATTTTCGAAAAAAAACCTGTACTATTTTAGCAACAATAAGATTGGACGGTAAAAGTTGAAGGGGCTCCATCGCTTATTCAGGGTGTCTAAGAATGTTGACGATACAACGGCCATCTTTCCTTAAGCAAAGGGTGTTTTATAGTCTATTTTGAAGAGAAGGAAAACGAGACTGCGCTACCGCGCGTGTTAGCTGATGACGAATTCTGACAAAAATTCTGACCATTTTAAATTTGAATTAAAATAGCACGTTATTTTCCTTAAATCAGCCGTTGTGGAAAAGGTTTTGACAGCTGACTGAAAGCAGTGTGTAAATTGATCATCTACGAAAATATATATTGTTCATTAATTGGGCACAACAAAAATTTGGAGGACAACAGGAAAAACTGGCAAGGTTGACGCCATATGGCGTCGCCGTAGGTCAAGAAAGAGAAAAGCAAGGAGTGACGTAACGTTTCATGAATAGGGCCGCATGGCGTCGCTACACGTCCACTCCTTGCTTTCTCCGGTTTTGACCCATGGCGACGCCACATAGCGTCGACCTTGCCACTTTTCCTTCTGTCCGCTAAATTGTTGTTATGCCCAATTAATGAATATTCTATTTTCTCGTAGATGATCAAGATAGTTACTCCTTACAGGCGGTTGTCAAAATGTTTCCTGCAACCACTGATCTAAGGAACTAGCATGCTGATTTATTTAATTAATTTAGCGTGGTGATTCAAGGATGTATCGTGCCTTTGTAGCGGTTTTCGAGGAGTTCCCAGGTTGAGTTACCGATTTGCAGGTCGAAACGCTTTACAAGTCCTTCAAAGAGCACCAGAAACGAATGGGAGTTGCTCCTGAACTTGGCCCTGAGCATGAGCGGATTTCGGTACGTGCTCTCGGACGATTTATTGCTTAAGAACCACGCCGGAGATTCAGAGTATTCAGGAGCAGCAAGCGAGTGAGCTGTGCGCGTTCATCGGCATCGGCGCCCCATCCGATCAAGAACGGCAACAACTGGACTTTTCCAATGGAAAGGTTCGTCCAGCAGGTAGTCCTCATCCGTCCCCTGAAGTTGATCTGACCCCTTGCAGGACTACTGTGCGGCCAAGACGCTCTACATCAGCGACTCCGACAAGAGGAAGTACTTCGAGCTGTCGATCCAGTTCTTCTACGGCTGCGGTGTTGAGATCGGCCTCTTCCTGTCACAACGGATCAAGGTGAGTGAGGGCCACATGGCGGATTCATACTTCAATTGCTGAAGCGCGCGCGATATTGATCGCCCGCGCCACCTAATCGATACTAATAGCTCGGCGACCGTAGTGTAAACCCTGCCTACCTATAGAACGTCATCTGCATTAGAGATTCGTTTTCAGGTCATCAGCAAACCTTCGAAAAAGAAGCAGAGCATGAAGAACACGGATTGCAAGTACCTATGCATCGCGTCGGGCACTAAGGTGAGGTTTAGATGAGGAATAAGAACGATTCTGGATGGTCAGTTATTGACTGGAATGCGCCATGTATTCTACTAAAGGTTCGGAAGAAATGCGTGCAATGGTTGATTGCGCTTAGAATTCTATTCCTCGAAGCTGCAGCAAAGTATCGCCGCTTGTTTAAAAAAGCAAGAAATCCTAGGATCTGTCCAGTCGGAGGGGGGCATCGCTAGAAAAGCGAAACAAGTGTAAACAGTATGGCTTCTTCCGGCTAGGAAATTGCAAAGAAAACTCTTCTCGTAGGCCTATTCATGTATTCTTCTTGTAGATTAGTTTGCTTTAAGTTTTGCCGCCGTTGTCAAGCAGTCGAGTGGAGTGCCTCCTCCCCCCCCCCCCCCCCCCACTAGGATAGATTCAAATCCTCATATATTGGAAGCCAAGATTAAGCCCACGCTCCTCCAGTCTCGTGATGTTTGCTTGTTTGATAACGCAGAAGTGGACAACTTGAAGTTTTAGTCAACGATTGTAGGAGTGATCGCGTTTAGTCACTCAGAATCTTCAGTTTAGACCGGGATTTCTGTTGTCCGAAATAACGGTACTTGTCGTTAATGTGGCCTAAATGGGTAGGTGGGAGCGCGCCAGTGAATCAAAATCAATTACAGCATCAATCATACGTGCGCAACCGATAAAGAGACCAATCGTACACGTTCCGTCTGAGTGGCACGCTCCCAGTTTGCGCGATCTGATTAGTCTGGTGCGTTCCCCCGCCTCTCCTGTGTAGGCCACAGGTTAATGTGGCCAAGCAGAAACAAGATTGTAACAAGCATTTAGCCCATGCGCAATCAATGGAGTCTGAGATTCAAGCTTTCAGGAGAGAACATGGCGCAATCTTGATACTTGTCACACAGAAAACCAGTTACCCAGTGCTTTCACCAGGGTCTCAAACACCTTCAAAAGCTTCACTAGCAGAAATGTTAGAACCTTTCAAATAATACCTGTATTTTTAGGATGTCCTGCACTTCTCCGCCAGCTGTAGCGTGTTTTTAAGTTTTAAATTCTAAAACAAACACAAATCAATCGATACGGCCACTTTGTGGAGAAATTATAACAAGTGTTCAAGCGAAGAACTATCAATCGAGTGTAAAATACAAGAATTCAGACGAGTGCATGGCGCATTCCATACCGCTCATGCGTCAGAAAAATTCTATTTTCTTAAGCTTTCATATGAGACCTTAAGTTCATCAGTAATTCTTCTGTGAAGTTGTCACCTTTCAAACAGTGGATACATTTTTGAGGCAGAATTTATTTACAAAACCTTTATTATGTAATTGAGGTCTATGCTAATAGGAGGGGGTGATGGTGATTTACGTCTTCATTCCCAAGCTTGAGCTTTACGAGAATGTCAGCTACTGTTCCATGGTGCGAGGCCTTTCATTTAAACTTACAAGAAAAGGTTCCCAACTCATGGTGAGCTTTTGCGACGCTATTTTGGCAGGATGTAGGGCCCTGTGAGTGGAGTCCAGAACCACAGTCAGTTTTTGCTAAATGCTTCTTTTAAGGCCTGAAAAGGAGGCCTGTAAGCGTGCGCGCAACTATGTATTAGGTTGTCCCATAAGCCCTTGCAGTTTTCTTCAACGATTCACTGCGGATTTCGCCGACGGCTTCTTGCATAGCGCTGCATAGCTTTCGAAAGAGAATGATTTGCTCTATCAGAACATGTATTGCATTTCTTTTTTCATCACGAGTTTTGTCAATTTTAAGGTCGTTGAAGTGAAAAGTGAAAAAGTAGCCATTTGCGCACTTGTTATCTCCGTTTAGGTTTGTAATTTTTTGCGCAGTTTTTCATAGCATTTGGAAGACAATGTTCTGTTCTACAAGAATGTGTGTTGGTCTTATTTTCTCACTTGCCCTTTATTGATTTTTAGGCCATCAAATTGGGAATTACGACCTTTCTGCCCGAATTTTTACCGAAACTCCTGCTCTGTGGTTGGACTTTTTTTGCTTGGTGTTATATATCGCTCGGAAGAGGATGTCTTGCTCAATAAGAATTTGTGTCGCGTTTATTGGCTCATGCTGATTTCTGTCGAATATTAACAAAATTCCGAAAAGAGAAAAATCATCTTCACCAACAACTCCTCCTTGTTCAGTTGTTGATATTCGACACAAATTAGCATGAGCCAATAAACGTGACACGAATTCTTATTCAGCAAGACATCCTCTTCCGAACGACATAAAAACACCAAGCAAAAAAGTCCAACCGCAGAGCAGGAGGTGTCGGTAAAAATTATGACGGAAAAATCGGATGTCCCAATTTGATGACCTAAAAATCAATTAAAAACAAATAAGTAAATAGCGCAAACACGTATTCTTGTAATCCAGAACATTATCTTCCAAATGCTAAAAAAACTGCGCAAAAAATTCCAAACCTAAGCGGAGAGAACAACTGCGCAGATGGCCACTTTTCACTTCAACGACCTAAAAATTGACAAAATTCAGGATGAGAAAAGAAATGCAATACACGTTGTGATAGAGGAAATCATTCTCTTTCGAAAGCTGTATAACACTATGCAAGAAACCGCCGGCGAAATCCGCAATGAATCGTTGGAAAAAAACGGTGGGCACTTACGGGACAACCTAATACATTTTTTGAGGTACCCTGTATTTATAAAACCTTCACTATGTAACTGGGGTCTATTCTAGTAGGAGGAGGATATGGTGATTTACGTCTCCATTCCCAAGCTTGAGTTTTTACGAGAATTTCGGCTACTGTCCCCTGGTGCGAGGCTTTTCATTGAAACTTAGGGGATGTGATTGTGTGGCATGGGACGGAGTATGTGTTGGTACTTTATGGTCGCCCCCTCCCGACTAGGAATAGACCCATGCAATTTTTTAATAAACAAATAGCTCTAAAATTGTAGCATCTTCTTACTTCACCAGTGAGCCACCGGAGAGATGTCATAATGAATAAAGTTCGTCTGTAGTATGTATCCTTCCTAGACGGGTCTGGTACCATCCACCGACCCCGGAGGAATGGAAGACTCGGTTGGCCCGACGGAAAATCCGAACCAGAGACCTGGTATCGAGTGCACGCGACAGCCGGCACCTCATCCGACTACGCTCCACGCACCCTTGGCAAGGGATAGGGATAGTGACACTCTTTAGTCAGTTCCGTTAATGATGCGCCACGATTCCTCCTGATATCGTAGGGTCACCTTGTGTATTTGGTCCACACGGTGGCGCGTGGAGTGCCGTCGGAGAAGCTGGCGCCTGCCGCGTGCATCTGATTCCAAATTCTTGCTTCGGATCTCCCGCGCAAGCCAACCAGGCTTTCCTTCCCTCAGGCTCGATGAATTGCTTGCTACCAGACTTGCCTGGGAAGGATAAAGCGCTGACTGGTCCATCGGCATCGGCTGCTACCACATGTAATACGCATCCGAAATCGCCTCCGCAACATCCCTTAGAAATAGAGTGCGTGTTGCGTCCCGCAAAGGGATTCACTACCACCCTACTTTATTCCTATGCTAAATGTGAAGTGTATCGTGGCAACGTGTCATATCCCTGCATTCCAGTTGCGATTGTGTTTTCATTGGTGTTGAACTAATTGTCCTGAACAGCATCTCCTCCCAGGTTGCGCTGTTCAATCGACTTCGCTCTCAGACTGTCAGCACTCGCTACCTGCACGTCGACAACGGGGCGTTCCATGCGAGTTCGACGAAATGGGGAGCGTTCACCATCCACCTATGTAAGTCCCCTCGAAGATCCCATGAAGAATCGCCGCGCTTCAGAGGCTCTCTTTCAGTTGACGATGAGCCGACGGCTCCAGAGTCCGAGAACTTCACCGTGAAGGACGGCTTTGTCTACTACGGTTCGGTGGTGAAGCTGGTGGACAGTGTGACGGGCATAGCGTTGCCGCGGCTCAAGATACGGAAGGTGAGCTGCTTCTGAAGACCTGCAGCTGCTGACAAACAACTGAACGTTCTACAGATGAGATTATTCGGCTGTTGACCAAGATTGTCATCGACTTTATTACGGCTGACGTTTCGGCGTCGTCGCCTTCTTCAGAGCTCGGAAAGGTCGGCGACATTTGTGGAATTGGTCCCCATACACCATTTCTTCCTACAGAATACTCTTCCTAGTGAAAATAGAGGCAGGATCCGACATCCGAGATGCAATTAATCTTTATTGAAGAGTATTCTGTAGGGAGAAACGGTGGTTTTGGAGCAGTTCCACAAGTGTCTCCGACTTTTTCACGCTCTGAAGAAGGCGACGTCGCCGAAACGTTAGCCGTAATGATGTCGATGACAATCTTGGTCAACAGCTGAACGATCTCGTCTATAGAGACTACGTTGTGCCAAGATTTATTGAAAACTTCGGACTTGGACAGTTCTTAACTGAACGTTCTTCTACGGCCGATTCCAGGTGGACAAGCAGCACGTCATCCTGGACGCGACGACCAACGAGGAGCCGGTCTCGCAGCTGCACAAGTGCGCCTTCCAGATGATCGACAACGAGACTGTGTACCTCTGCCTCAGCCACGACAAGATCATCCAGCATCAGGTAGGCGGATGTGATGCTCGCGCTCCCGGAGGCTCCGCATCGATTCGCCCCGCCGGCCAGCTACCGTATCCCCCTCCGCATGCTGTGTGCGTGTGTGTTTACGCACTCGATACATTATCCGCGGCGACCTAGTCGTCGGCTGGCCACTTTCTCACATATCTCATTCGTTTGCTGATTTCTACCCGTCTATGGGACCCCTTCGCCGCATCTCGTATTGCCGAGAAGCAGCGCTCAAGAGCTCAAGAGGGCCCCTACAGAACGGGCAGCAAATCACTCATCTATTCTTCAGGCGACTCCGATAGATGCGACCCACCATCAGATCAGCGACGGCGCTGCGTGGACGATTATCTCCACCGACAAGGTGAGCAGCAGCTGAGGATCTCGAGGATTCCAGGAGTAATTCTGCACGCCGTTTCAGGCCGAGTACCGGTTCTACGAGGCGATGGGCCCCGTGTCACAGCCGATCACTCCCGTCCCTGTGGTCAACGGACTGGACATCACGGGTAGCGACTCGTTGGCTAGGGTCGAACTGACTGGATACAACATGAAGCCGAATCTGAAGATCTGGTTTGGCACAACCCCGGTGGACACGATCTATAGGTGAGGAAGGCGGGTTTTAGGTTTCCCCTTGGGGAGCTGTCGGTTGATGGTTTTCGACTGCACTGACGATCGAAGGAAGTCAAAACCATCGATCGATATTGATCAGAAAATCGATATTTACAATTTCACGTAGAACTGGACACTTTGCAATGCACATTGAACACTCTTCTAAGCTGGCCTAGGACTTTTAAAATCAAAGCGATCTCTTCAAAATCGGAATGACCTCTTCTCTCTTCTACATTGAACTAGAGACTGTACAAAAAGGTTAGAATAATTTTTTGTTCAAGATTTTAGTGTAACTTTCTTTGAAATTTTAGTTCACCTACCCAATAAGTGAATAAATTGCTTGAAATTTTATAAAATTTTTATCTCTCAATAAAATATAATGGTTTAGAGCTTGTTTTAAAGAGCAGGAATGAGACCATTTTTTAGTTTCAAAAAAGCTTGCGCCTTGCGTTTGTCCAGGACGTCGCGATTTTTACTCGATTGATAGCAGAATTGCTTGCATGGAGTTTCACGCCTGTAATCGGCACAACAAAAATAACTGTAAGCCCCAGTTTATACTTGCGCCCGCGGCACCACGTTTGCCATAGATATCGATTTTTCGCGCCGCCCGGTCGATATCTATCCCGACCATCGTGCCGCGCCGCGCAGCGGCGCAATTATAAACTAGAGCTAAAGAATCCACATAGAATCCATACACCTTGATGCTTCATGTAAGCAGCATTTACACTATTATTCAAATAAAAATCGCGACAGTCTTTTCGAGTGCATGGTGCGACATGATCTTTGCACTATAATGCACTATATGATTGCCTCTTTGCTGTCCTTAGAGACACATTTTAATTGAATTTTTTCCTAGAAATAGAAATTTGATAACATTGTTACGCTTATTGGACTAGGTGAACTAAAATATTTCAAATAAAGTTATACCAAATTTCCATTGGACAAAAAAAGTATTCTAACCATGTTGTTGAGTCTGTAGCTTAATCTGCCTGAAGGTCGAGTGCATGGCGCGATCTGGTCTTATGCACTAATGATTGCTGCTTTCTCTAAAACAAAATTTTATGTATTACCAATTTTTAAAATAATATTTTGTACATTTATTGCATTCATTCCGGCACCAGAAGAAATTCTAAGAAAGCTAAATCAAATTTTCCTTGAACAAAACATTATTCTAACCCTTTTGGAGAGTCTCTAGTTTAGTGTAGAAGAAGCACATTTCGACCTTCAAACCAAAATGGACACAAATCAAACTGGGCAATCGTCTACGTAAACTTGACGCGTTTGAAGTCAAATTAAACATTTTCCTATTCGATACGAGCTGTCTTCGCATTAAAAGGGAGACTATCCAAGACCACTGGCATAGTTTTTTGTCCAATGAAAATATGACTGGTATGACTTTCTTGAACTTTTTAAAAATTCGCCCACCCTAATAATTGAACGCACTGTTTAAAATTGTATATAAAATAAAAGTTAAAGAAAGTCATACCAGTCATATTTTCATTGTACAAAAAACTATTCTGGTGGCCTTTGAGAGTCTCTACTTTAATGCGAAGACAGCTCGTATCGATTAGGAAAATGTTTGATTTGACTTCATATTCGTCAAGTTTACGTAGACGATTGCCCAGTTTGATTTGTGTCCATTTTGGTTTGAAGATGTCCAGGTCATGGAAATTGTATATATATTTTTCACGTCGAACTGGACACCTTTCAAGACAAGGAAAAGGATATCGAGGAAAATATTGAGTTAAGCTTTTTGTTTATTGATTTATTTACTTTTACTTTAAACTTTGAAGGCCTGGTGCGGCACAACGCCTCCTCACTAAATCACTGCTCTTTTCGTGCGATTTAAGGTAGCATTCATCTATTGTGCAGAAGCAAAGGAAGAAATCGCGTCATGCACTCGACTGGCGTCGTTGTAACACAGTTGTAAACTACACAACAAAAACAATTATAAAAAGCCCACATAAGCTCACATCACTGTTTCAAGTAAACAGCATTTACGCTATCAATGAAATGGAATTTGCGACGGTGAAGTCGAGCGAATGGCGCGCTCTCCTTTCGCAATGCTCCAAATAGGTGCTGCTTCCGTGCGCTTTAAAACAAATTTAATGTAATTATTTTCCTTCAGCTCCTCAATCAATCAATTTTCCTTGGACAAAAAAATTGAGATCTATCCTAGTCCGGGGGGGGGCACATAACTAAAAAGTAGGTAACAAAATGAATTGAGACTTACCGGGCGGCTGCTAGAGAACGAGTTGGAACCTAAAAGAAACCAAAAACGCACGAACAAATAGAAAAAAATAAAAAATCGCCGAGGTTTACAGCCGTCTCGGCGGGCAAAGAGCGACGGAACATAGGCATGCCGTGTGCTAACCGCCGGCTGACATGTCATAACCGGGATCTAACATGGTGAGGGGGGCGCATGAAGCCGCATGCCGCGTGTTGACCGCCGCCTGACATGTTGCAACCAGGACCCAACATGGTGAGGAGGGCACACAACTTTGCCTGCTTACAACCGCAACAAATGTATTCTTTTCGTTTTTTCTTTGTGACTTTTTTTGTTTAGGTCCCATGTTGTTAGAGGCCGCTCGGTAAGCCTTAAGTGGATTTGTTACATATAATACTTTTTAGTTATGTGGCATCCAACCCGGACTAGAATAGATCCAAAAATGTTCTAAACGTTCCGGAGGCTCCTTACCGTAATGTGGAAGAAGCTCGTTTAGATTTGGAAGATGTCCAGTTTGATTTCAAGAGCGTGAAGCTTTTTACCATTGGAAGGGTGTCCAATTTGACGTGAAAATGCTATAGTTCATTTGTTGTGAAGTTTGTCATCTGACCATCATAATAGTCAAACTGTCAACTTGGGCCAAATGCGATAGAATCGATAGATATTGATAGAACAAGCGAGTGTGTTTACTCGTACTTGCGCGATGCCCATTTCAAAGGGTTAAGCGTGAACAGGGATTGACGACTCTGGACGAGTTGTAAATTCCTTTCACTGACCACTATTTTTGCGCAGAAGAATGGAAGGACAGGTGAAGACAGACGGACGTATTTGCCGCTTTACATGGAGAAAGTTCCCCAAATATTAGCACCGTGTGCTTTTTACAGTTTCCACTTCTTATGGTTAGACTCGATTAATTATGCCATGGTTACATGTGTGTCTCATTGTTTTGTTGGGGCCAAACATTGCTAAAACAGTCTGCAGCCTCAGTAGCAGCCAGCTGAGGCCTAAAGAAAATGGCTTGAAAGCGATGATCCTTCGATCAGTATCCGTATTTTTGTGAACACCTACTCTGCAACAGGTTCAGAATTCATTTTAGACTTAAGGAGCAGCATAGGCAGCGATATGGGTAGTTTACGGGAGCAAAGTTTTGGCAGATACGTAGCATGCACAATCGATCGAGTTGAAAAAGTGATTCCTTGGATGTGTTCGTAGCACAGTCCCTACAGTTTAAAAGGATGAAGGACGGCGTTAGTCAATCCCTTTTGGGATGCGCCACGCATTCTACTTCTACGGGATGTCGTGGAGGCGATTTTAATGCGTACTTGGCCATACAATGACCTGTGGTGGCCAGCCGATGAACAAGTCAGCGCTTTGTCCTTCCCAGACAAGTCTGGTACCAATTCACCGACCCCGGAGGGATGGAAGGCGTGGTTGGCCTGAGCGGGAAATTCGAACCAGGAACCTGGTATCGGGTGCACACGACAGCCGGCGCCTCCCCCGACTGCGCTACCCGCACCCTCCCTTCAGTTTACAGTTTACATACTACTACTATTTCAGTTTACAGTTTACATACTACTAAATTTCTATTTCCCTGGGCCTCCGTATTGGCCGTATACTTCCTTAACAGCTCTAGTGGCAGCAAAGTCATGGCCCTTCTAACAGTGCTTACATTTTTTGGGGAATGTTTCTGTATATAAGGGAGCTAATGTGACCGCTTAGACATACGTGCTTCCATCCGCCCTTCCGCGCAAAATTACTGGCCGATCTACTTCACATCTCGACCAGCGTTATCGATCTGTGCTCGTGCGTGGTCATTTGAGATGGGTATCAAGCGAATATTCGGCAGATAGGCTTCACAGCAAGCAAATGCTATCGACTGCCCGATCAGTATCGATCGATTTTATCGATTTTCGGACTGAATTATGGTTTGAGGTCGGGATCACATGATTATGATGGTCAGTGGGCAGACTTCATAACAAATTATCCAAAAATTATCTGTATCGACTGGCAAATTAATAGCGGTTGGTGTTTTTGACCCCTTTGCCAGCCAGTAGACGTACCGGCCGGCTCATTGCTGGTGTTTTCGTAGGCTTCAACGCTTCTAACCGATTGCTGTACACTGCTGGTGTCATCTAGAATTCTTAACGTTTCGACGGCGATGTTGGTCTTTGAGGCGTGCATTCTGGTATCGTGGAGGTATCATAACGCCGCCAGATAAGTGAACACCATAGAAATGAAGGATGAGGCCGCCGAAAACTTGATTCCCTCGCACATTTGGGACTTTTACCCAGTTGTGCGAATGAATCAATACTTTGAGGCTCCACTGGCTGTTTCAGCCCTCATTCCTAACGTGCCTGCGCTGCGATAAGGCCTGAGCAAGGAAAAGTGACACCTTCCACATGGCCTGATACGCTGATTTTCAGGTCGGACGAGTCACTCACCTGCCAAGTGCCGCCGCATTCCGTGATCAAGAACGAGGCGTCCGGCTGGGATTACGGTGGCGACGAGGCTGAGGTGCCGATCACCCTGGTTCGAGACGACGGAGTGATCTACTCGACGCAGATGATGTTCTCCTACAAGTCGCTGAAAGTGCAACAGCGGCAGCCCCGCTACGGAGACTCCTTCAACTGACTATCGCCTCCACCCATTTCTCGGCGAGCGGTATCCCCGACCACTCGGCGCTGGACACACTCCCCAGGAGAGAGTAGAGAGTCCACTAGAGGGCAGTTCAGCGCTGAGCCCGATCTACGGTTATATTCCATGTGTTATCCCGTTGTTGTTGCTGCTGTTGATAATGTAAGGATCGATCTGGCCACGAGTCCTCCGTGCTGCTGGCCGCACACTGTCGACTCCTGGCCGTCAGCACGTCGGTGTGCTGGTGTGTGCGTGTGTGTCCGACTTTAATCAGTGTTCAGATGGAGCTTGGCGAATTGTTTTGGGATGATCTCCTAGGTAGGCATCGTACAGAGCAAGTGGAGGAGGAGGAGGTGGAGGTGGGGAGTATGCATTGGATCTGACGCCGGTTCGCATAAGTCGAATCCGTTATTTTTCAAGATCCCGGATGAATGGGTCATGAGGATGATAGGATTTTTGAGAATCCAGGATCCCAGGATGATTCGGACAAGGGTCATTTTCAGCAGACCGGATTTTCGAGTAATTCTAATAACCGATTTTGCTCAGAAAACCGGCCTCTTATACGAATTGGATATCCGATCCGAGGAAGAAATCGGCAATCTGAGTTATCCACTAATCTGTTCTCGGAAAAATCACCCATGGCGAGACGGGGTGGCTTGTGATTCGGCTGCCTCCTAGTGCATTATTTTCGCACTTCGTCAAAATGAGTCACCACAATCAACCAAAGCACTCCTGTAAAATCGCATCGAAAAAGGTCAACAGAAAGGAAATATGATTTATGGGTACTATTGTGCTTTCACGACTCCAGTGGTGGAAGCGTTTCTTCGCCTAAACAAGACCTAGAGAGGTTATTTAACGAGCTGATCATTTGTATCGGATCTGCTTCTAAATTTTGGCTGACTACGATGGGTTACTGTTGGTATACACGAGTAAGAATCACTCAGTCAGGCTCGCCCATACCTAAGTAACCCATGGTAATCAGCCAAAATTTAGAAGCAAACCCGATATAAATGATCAGCCCCTTAAATAACCTCTCTAGGTCGTGTTTAGGCGAAGAAACGCTTCCACCACTGGAGTCGTGAAAGCACAATGGTACTCATAAATCACATTTCCTTTCTGTCGACCTTTTTCGATGCGATTTCACAGGAGTGCTTTGGTTGATTCTGGTGACTCTTTTTGACGAAGTGCGAAAATAATGTACTAGGAGGCAACCGAACCACAAGGCACCCCGTTTTGTCATGCGTGATTTTTCCGAGAACGGATTATTGGACAAGAACTCAGATTGCTTATTTCTTCCTCGGATCGGATATCCAATTCGTATAAGAGGCCGGTTTTCTGAGCAAAATCAGTTATTTGAATTATTCGAAAATCCGGTCTGCTGAGAATGACCGTTATCCGAGTCATGCTAGGGCCCATGCGTTTCAAAAATGCTTTTATCTGCATGATCCGTTTATCATTCTAAAAAGTGACGGATCTGGATCATCCGAGTCAGCGTCGGACCCAATGTCGCTCACTATGTGGAGAGATGTGGCGCGCGCTAGTGAATCCGTGAACCGAACAAACCTGTGTCCTCATATCGGTGAGAGTGTATATGTCTGAGTGTGTCTCTGTGTACGTATTCTTGCAAAGAACCAGTAGATGTTTCTGATAGCAGAGATGAGCTAGGCGTCGTCGACGTCGTCCGTCACCGTCATTCGTCTTTGACCGTTTCGCGTCTGCAATCACCATTGGCATAGCCCTAATTCACTCGTTCGTTGTGCATTCGCTCTGCTCATTTATGACATGTTGTCAGTGTTTTCATCTGTAAATAAACAAGAATCAATGATTGCCTGCTGAGCTGTCGTTTTTAGGCGTTTTTGAGGTGACTAAATGATCACAATGTTGCGTTCAATCAGACGGCACCGGTGGGGTAATGGCGTAGAGCACTGCTGCACGTCCAGCATGTGGTATGGGTTCGAGTCCGCCTTGCGTTAGAGTTTTGATCGCAACGAAACATCGCTATGATAAATTACAACAGCGGCCGAATGGGTGAAGTCCCCGTTTAGCCCCGAGGGTTTCCCATCAGTACGATCTACCTATGATAGTCGACTCGATCACTGGCTTGACTGCTCACGTTTCGCCCCAAGAATATATTAGGTTGTTACGAATTAAATGGCACTGGCTCGCGCCATTTTTTGGCGCGTCTTTACGCGTTGATCAAGAACAAACCGTAACACGTGGCATATCATTTGGAAGCGCAAACTTTGCTCTACCGGTGAGTACCAAATTTTCTATGTAAAAGTGGGAAAACTTTAGAGTTTTATTGACTTTTTTGCAGATGGACAAAAGGGTAATCCGAGGCATTTACTTGTATGAATTCAAGCTGGGCACTACAGCTAAGGAGGCGGACGAGAAGATCAACGCCGCATTCGGTCAAGGATGTTCCACAATTCGGACGGCGTATCGTTGGTATCAGAAGTTCCGGAATGGAGATGAGAGCTTGGAAGAACATGAAGGTCGTGGGAGGCATAGTGATGTTGATGAGGACAAGCTGAGAGATGTGGTAGAGGAGGATCCACACAAAGGTACCAGGGAGATAGCGAAGGTTCTTGGCGTCAGTCACAACGCAGCTGCCCGGCATCTGAAGGAAATTGGAAAGACCAAAAAGCTGGAGAGATGGGTGCCTCACGAGCTGTCTGAGGAGCAAAGAAACCGACGATATGAGATCTCGTCCGCACTGCTTCTACGGAACGAAACGGACCCATTCCTTGATCGCATCGTAACCTGTGACGAGAAATGGATAATGTACGATAACAGGCGACGATCGGCACAGTGGGTGGACAGCGATGAGAGCCCCAAGGTTTTTGCGAAGCCGGAATTGCACCAAAAGGAAGTAATGGTGACAGTATGGTGGTGTTCTCTGGGAATTATTCACCACAGCTTCCTCCCTCCCGGTGAATCCATCACGGCAGAGAAGTACTGCATTGAAATGAAGAAATGATGAAAAAGTTGAAGGATATCCGGCCGGCCTTGGTAAACCGAAGGCGAGTTCTCCTTCTGCACGACAATGCTCGCCCCCATGTAGCACGAATGACGTTGCAGAAATTGAATGAGCTGAGCATTGAAACTCTACCACATCCTCCGTTTTCTCCCGACCTCTCCCCAACAGTCTACCATTTCTTCAAGCATCTTGGCGACTTCTTGGTAGGGAAAATATTCAAATACCAACAGGATGCCGAAAGTGCCTTCGAAGATTTCGTCAATTCCAGAACTTCTGATTTTTATGCTACTGGGATAAAAAGCTTGTGTCACGTTGGCAAAGATGTGTAGAATCAGAAGGTCTTTATTTCGATTAATAAACTTGCCTACAAGCCGAGATATTAACTGTTTAAATTTACAGTGGTTCAGTGCCATTTATTTCGTTACAACCTAATAGCTGATGGATACTGGATAATAAATAAATACTGTATATATGCTGCAAAACCTACTCATCGAATTGACGTGATCCAAGCCCACCCCAAAAGCAATCGATAAGATCGATCGATAATGATAATAATAATAATAAATATTACATAATAATAAAAAATAGTAAACAATAGTAAATAATAATAATAGTAATAAATAATACATAATAATAAATAATAGTAAACAATAGTAAATAATAAATAATAATAATAGTAATAAATAATAATTATAATAATAATAATAAAAGATGACGAACTATAGAAACCGCGGGACCAGATTCATCGTGATGGAACTGATAGAACGAGCACAGGACTATGAAAAAAGGACTCGTCCGCGACTGGTGGCTCGGCACGCCCCTCGATTTATCCCTTCCTGGGATGTGCTGAGAACGCCGCTGCGTCGTAGAAAACACCTATCTTCACTTTGATTTCGCAAGTAACCTGCAATTACACAATCAATCAAATTAAAATCGCAACGAGTTAGACAAGCGCATGGCGCGATCTCGTCCTTTCCGCTAAAAATTTTGCCTTTGTGTACACTAGAATTAGCTTTAAGCCTCAACTTTTCTTTTAAAAATGTGTATTAAATTTCAAACAGTTTATTCTCTTGATAGGGCAGGTGAATAAAAAAATTTAAAGGAAAACCATAGTAATTTTACTGGTAAAAATTTACTCTATTCCTCTCGGAGAGCCTCTAGCTTGATCTGGAAAAGGATCGTTTTGAGTTGGAAGGTGATTTCAGAAGCGTCAAGTTCACTTATAGTTAAGAGAGTGCCCAGTTTGGTTTGAAAAGTGTCCAGTTTGATTCGAGTAGTCTCCTAGTTGGACGTGAGAATGGTATATACAATTTTCATATGAAATCGGAGGACACCCTTCTAAACAGATTTGATGATTGTGAAATCAAAAGTCAAAAAATCCAAATCGAAACGAGCCTCGGGCAAGTTAAACTACAGTCTCTCGGGGAGCGGATCGAACTTACGAATGGTAATCGCGACTGCGGCGACCGCGGCAAGTGCCGCCGCACCGTAATTAGCCACTGCCGCGCCTCCGCTGATGACTGCCGCATGGGTGGGGACCACTGCCGCGGAAGCGACGACTGCTCCCTCGGACTTTGGTTGACTCTCTTAGTGGCCTTTACCTAGCTATTTGACAAGTTCCAGTTTCAGCCAATTACTCCGGTACTCAGGTTTTATTCGCTTACTTCTCCACTACATCAGAGCCACATTATTCAGCTCTTGTTGTCTCAATTACAATCAGGTGTTCCTGTTTTACTCAGCAATTCTGCCCGGCCTTTGTTACCTTGTTGCTCTTTCTATTCAGCTATTCCGAATTTTCCTGGGTACTCCTTGCCTTCTATAGAGCTGATAAGTTGCAAGACTTAAGCCAACATGCAGTTGCTTGCGAATTCGTGACTATTGCCCTGTGCTTGAAGCCACAAGGGCTCCTCATGATCAGCAAGCCAGTGTAATAATGGCTGAAAGTCTAAAAGTGAGGAACCGATGCTATAGGAAACTTGCATTTCCTTGATGTTCCTCGGAGGATATATTTCCGATTGTCAAATCAACACGTAAGTTTGTAAGCCATTTTTTTACGAATTACTAGAAGCGAAGGATAAGAAGCTTGTTTCGCTGATTTCGTTTCAACTACATCAGTGCGCTGACTGATTCTGTCCCTTATTTATATACTCAAAAAATGTATACACTGTTTAAATGCGATAACCTTGCTCACAATAAAGGTACAGAAGAAGTTAAGTGCTCGTATAAAAGCTTAGGAAAATAAAAAATTTCTGGCATGTGAGCTGCATAGGATGCGCCATGGACTCGTCTGCAAATTTGTATTTTACACTCGATTGATTGTGTTTCGCTTGAATACTTGCATCATTTCTTCATAAAGTGGCCGCATCGATTGATTTGTGCTTCTTTTAAGGTTTAAAAGTTAAAAACACATCACCTATTGCGGCAAAATGCAGGAAATCTAAAAACCTAAAAATCTAGCAAAAAATCAAAAGACGGAAAATGGGAATCTAAAAACGCATGTACTGTTTGAAAGGTTCTCACATTGTTGCTAGTGAAGCTTCTGAAGGTGATTGAGACTCATATGAAAGCGCAGGATAGCGAAAATTCTGTTCCGTGCAAGTGGTTAAGATTGTGCCATGCCCCCGTTTGAAACCTTGCATTTTGGACTTGACTGATTGTGCATGGGCTGAATGTTTGTTACAATCTTGTTATTGCTTTGCCATATTATCCTGTGCTATGCTTTTTTTTTAACATTTAGAACCTGACAATGACGCGAAAGACACGTGGCATTCAAGTTTATTGATTGCACAATTTAAGTGTGAGCAGGGGCCTCATTTCCCAAGACGAATTCTTTGGGCTGATAAAGCAAAATCACGCTGAATGGAGAGGATGATAGGCATACTTGCAGCTAATGGGCGAGAGAAAACGTTAAAAGGAGCACAGCACAGGTTAATGTGGCCAAGTAGTAGCAAGATGTCAACCTGCATTCAGCCCATGCACCACCAATCGAGTCTGAAATTCAATTTTTCAGGCAGGGCATGGCGCAATCTTGACAATTTACACGCCACGGTAATCTCGTTACCGTGTGCTTTCACAAGAGTCTCAAACATTTTCAAGGGCTCCACTAGCAGGACGTCCACGTTCACACGTGACGCCGGTCAAAAAGCGCTCTCTTCGGCATTTTCGCCATGGGCTACCTCCAGGGCCATAAAGGGAGCGGCTAGGTTAATTGGTTATTGCTAGCAAGGACAGAACACCAAAGACGGCATCGATCGAACACGTGGGACCAGTGTGCCGGACTTGAAAATAATGTCCAAAGATCCTTTAAATTAAAATGTGTGAAGAAGATCTAGACCAACGAAGTACATCAAAGAAAGGAAGAGTGGCGAAAATGTCTATAGATCCCTGTCAGGAAGCATAAGAGAGGTTGAAAATAATCCTAAACAACATGAAAGTTGGGGAGTACAACGAAATAGATAGCAAAAGTAGGGCAGAAGGACCGCAAGGAGACGGACTGAAACCACCCCAAGAACTTGTTGGTTATTTTAATCCATTGTAGAAGCCTGTTCTCCTCCCTTCACCCTTCATCTCCCGTCGCCCTTGCCACACGGAAGTCATCGCGGCCGCGGCCTGCGAGATCGCGCTGGCGGCGGCTCACGCGGCGAGTCAGCGGCCTGAGCCGCGGACTCGCCGCGATGCGGCATTGGTCGCCGCAATTAGCCATGGCGTTCGTAAGTTCAGACCCTCACCCCAGTCTCTCCAGGATGGTTACAATAATTTTTTATTTAAGTAAAGTTAGGTATAATTTTCTTTGAAATTTTTTAGTTCACCTGTCCCAATAAGTGTAATAATTTTATAAACTTTTATTTTTAGAGAAAAAATAATCAGTGCAAATTTATCTTAAAGCACAGCAAACAAGCAAGCTTATAACGCATTAAAAGACGAGATAGCGTAACTGCTGCCTCCATGAAGCATCAGTATGTGTATTCTTTACAATTGTCTTTGTTGTATTGTTTACAGATGCGAAACTTCAAGGGAAATTTTTTCTATCAGTGAATAACTAACTACCTGACGTTTTCCTCGATAGCATGGTGCAATCCCTTTCTGGCACTCAAAATGGACGCCTTCCTTCTCTTCAAAACAAACTTCAAACCTTTATTTTTCCTCAAAACAGCAGAATTTTATAAATTTTCAAATAATGTGTTCTCTTATTGCGTAAGAGAATTACAACTTCTAAAAAATCATACTGAAAAATTTCTTGAACAAAAAATTATTCTAACATTGTTGGATGTCAATAGTTGAATGTAGAACAAGCTGATTTCGATTTGAAGGAGTTCGCTTTGATTTCAAGGCTATCTTAGAAGAGTGTCCAACTTGATGTGAAATGTTGGCGCTATGTGACAACGGAGGGGTTGGTGAAATTCAAAAAAATATATATGCCTAGGTAGACATTTATGTAAGCAATACAAAACCACTTACCATTTAACCGGAATGGTCCTCCATGTTGATTGGGGGGGGGGGATCGCCCGAGTAACTCAAAGCCTGAGGAGAGATACTCCTCTTTTTAATTTGCTTCCAAATTTTGGGCAAGGGAAGGGACTCCGGGGTGTAGGCTATGTAAACACGGGTGCGTAACTCGGCCACACCCCGGAGTCCCTTCCCTTGTCCAAATCTGTGCTCTCCTCCGCGTCAGCGGAGGAGAGCACAGAACAGATACTCGGACGACCCCCCCCCAAGCAACATGGAGGACCATTCCGGTTGAATGGTAAGTGGTTTTGTATTGCTTACATAAATGTCTACCTAGGCATATATATTTTTTTGAATTTTGCTAACCCCTCCGTTGTCACATAGCGCCGAAAAGTTTCCTATTTGACGTGAAATCGGTGTATGTTATATTACCAGGCTGTCCAATAATTTCTGTCCGAAAATTTTCAAAATTCTATAATTTTCCTTAGAAGTGTTATAATATCAGGCAAGTGTAAAAACCTTCTAGAAGATTCTCCAGAGTTCCACGCCAGGGGTATATAAGGCGTAGTCCCCGCGTCTAGCTACCAGTACAAGCTAAAATGGACCAAGGTCGAATTCGTACGTTCATGTACTACGAGTGGCTGCTGGGCAACGACACAGGCTCCGCGGTCGCCAACATCTGCAGAGCGTGCAAGGAGGATGCAGTGTCCCAACGCACAGTCAGGCGCTGGCTCAATCGTTTCGAGAGCGGCGACACGAGCCTCGAGGACAGGGGGCACAGCGGGAGGCCTTCTGGTGGGACGCCAAGGGCATGCTGTATTTCGAGCTGCTCCCGCAAGGCAGGACGGTCACCGCCTCCATCTACACCGATCAGCTCGAGAAACTAGCCGCCGCCATCCGAGAAAAGCGTCCCCGACGGGCCTCGGTCCACCTGCTGCACGACTACGCGCGCCCCCACGTGGCGAAGGAGACCCAGCAGAAGTTGGCGACGCTCGGCTGGGAGACGGTTGCCCATCCGCCGTATTCCCCGGACCTCGCCCCCTCCGACTACCACTTGTTCCGCCCGCTGAAGCACCATTTGGCCGGAGGAAAATTCACCAACTACGACAACCTCAAATCCGACAGCGCGGACTTCTTCGAGTCGCAGCCCCCGGAGTTCTGGGCGAAGGGCATCGGCGACCTGCCCAATCGATGGGCCACTGTTGTGGATAACTGTGGTGATTATATTGTTGAACAGACTTGCTTTTTAAGAAAGTTGAAAAAAAAATTAAAAATGGTGAAATTTTCGGACAAGAATTATTGGACAGCCTGGTACGTGTCTGAAGTTAATTTCTGGCGTACGAATTCTTGCAATACCTTGATAGATTTTTTCAAATGCTTTGAGATTATTACTTGCCGGTTATCAGCGAATAACCGTATGAGCGACATGGTAGTACTGCAGGTACACTAACTACAAGCTACTACACCAACAAATGTCTCTATAATCATTTCTACGAGGCCATTTGGATTATACATTTATACTACTTAACGACACAACTGATACTAGCTACAAGTCCGCGGTAGACAATCTCTATCATAGGACGTTTTTACAGGGAACGAGACGCTAACATCGACTAGAAACAATGCATAATATTCAAAGACGTTTAGGGGTCCAGCAATGGTTTGGTTTGGTTTGGCATACATTAGTTTGTGTAGAAGACAGGGTGCGTAAGTGCAGTGCACGACAAAACATGAAACACAGGGTGAACCATAAGCCCTGCAACAAAACCTTGCCGCATAACTCGTGCAAAGAAAGATGAAAACAAACACAATTTGGACCACATCATCATGCTTTAGGCCGGGGGCATAATTCCATCGCCGCGATGCCATGGCGGTGCTCAATTCATGGCCATTCCTCCGCACGCGGTGGAAAAGTCAAAGGAAGCTTCGCCGCGACCGCCGCAACAGTGTGATGGTCGGCATGGCTATCGATTTTTCGCGCCGCGTGGCGGCGCCGCATCGCTTCTAAACTCCGCCGCCGCAAAACACCACACTTGACGGAATTTTGGGTTACGGTATCCGGCGAATCGCGCCGCTGAGGGGAAGGGAGCGGCTGATCGCGCTGCGCCGCGCCCTTCCCCTCAGCGGCGATCAGACTCGGTGTAGGGTGGGAGATTTCACTTTTTCGACCAAAGTTCTCCTATTGGGAAGGAGGAGGAGGTATTTAGGGAGCTGATCACGAATCTGGCATCGTTTTCTGAAGTTACAGGCGATTACTAGGTTTGGATGATTAGGGAGTTTGGGCGAAATCGGTGACTACGACATTAGCCTGTACCTTCTGCAACCTAGGAAGAGAATGGAGATCTTTAGACATTCACGAAGCTTCGTATACAACGCTAAAGATGTGCTTAGTGCACAGTGATCCCAGAATGGTCATATGAGAAAGAATTTTGAGTGGTTATCGACGATGAGTGCCTTCCAGCAGTTTTACTTTTGGACCCGCCCATATAGCAAAATAAGGGGTGGTTTGGTGCCGTTTGCATTGCAGGGGATTCGACTCAATACCACACTCACCAGTTTCAACCGTAGCCGCAGGTGACGACTTCCACTCCAGGCTTAGACTCCCGTGCTCAGAAAACGACTCATGGACCGTTTTCGGAGCACGGGCCGTAGTGCGCAGAAGCTTGTGGCCGCGCTTCGCTGACGCTCCCCTTTCTAACTGCAATCGCGCAGCGCGTCAAATTCGGGCGCGGCGCCACTGGCCGCGCCGCGCCGCGGCGGGAGTATAAAAGGCGCCTTAGGCCTCTTCAGAGTCTCGCGGCACCACACGGAGAACTCGTCCATATCGCTCTCGCCGCAGTGTGGATCCACGCTGCCAATGTGGTGGAAGCCGCGGCGCGGACGAGTCGTCGCGGAGCCGCTGGTCACAAAGGTCGCCAAAAGTTGCCGTAGTTCATGGCGGCCCTCACCCACAGTGACTGCGCTGCGGGTGAGATCCGCCCGGCGGAGTGGCCGGATTCGAAGCTTGGGACGAGGGGTAGGATAGCCCATTTTTCATGGCCAAAACATCATCTGGGAAATAGGCCTTCGACTTAGAGCCTGAAAGGCGTTTACGCCTTACATTAAAATGGCCGCAGCCTTAAAATGTAGGTCTGGAATGTTTGGTTTTGAGCTGCTTCTCAACTGACTTCGCGTTTTATGGGATTCATTCAATTTTCACGTCAAATCGGACACTTTTCATGACCGATTGCCATGACCGACTCTCAATGAACAGTTCAAGCCAAACTGCTAAGAAACGTGTCCAATTTCAGGTGAAAATTGTATAAAATTTCTTGCTTGCTTTTCACTTATCGTATTCATTACTCGTTTAGCGTATTCATATATACAAAATGACGTACATTTCTGAAAACTATAAAGGATATGCTAGAAAGAATGTCCTAAAAAGAATGACTAAAATTTGCCATGACCGACTCTGAATGAACCTCGGCATTGACAAATGCTGATGCACGTGTTGAGCTCTACACGAGGTTGGTAGGCGGAATTGTACCGGCCAAAGTTCCGGCGAGATCGAATTCTTCAGAACCTGAAAGGAGCCAAATCAATTAGAAGTTATCCCGCCAGACTTCGCCTCAACCCTACGAAGTTCAGTGCCAAATTTGGGCACCAAGAGAGAGAGAGAGAGAGAGAGAGAGAGAGAGAGAGAGAGAGAGAGAGAGAGAGAGAGAGAGAGAGAGTCCAAGTGTTTTACCTGACCGTAGCCTTCCGAATGACCAACGAAAGTAGCGCAAGACAGACGAGAGGTGCGAGACAGCAACTACCCCAGCTCAAAATGCAAGTCTGAGGTAGGGCTTGAGCTCACACACTACGCCTATAACTTGGTTCGAAAATCGATCTCTTTAAAGGTAGCGAATGAGCGAAATTTGTTGCTCGACTTAAGGTTCATCCTTTAGTAAAGTGAACAGCTATCACAACGATATTTTGTTGCAATCAAAACTCTAGCACCGCTAGCGACTCGAACCCGCACCTCCCTCTGACCGGGTGGGATTGCTCTACGCCTTTACACCACCGGCGCCGTTTGATCGAACGCAACATCCACAGCTATGCTACACAGTTCCCTCGCCACTCGCTAGGTTCCATTGCCATAGACCTTTTCTACAGACAGAGCATACGCCAGAAACAGTCGAACTGCGCGGAATGCCCATGCATAGCATGACCCCTAACATGAAGAACTTGCCCACACTATCTCTTCCGTTTCACCATTATCTTGGCTTACCGAACGCTTCCCGCAGACAAAGCAACTTTGCAGGAGCTTGTGTTTTGTCATCAAGACCTTTTCCATTCCCATATACATGTTTTCTACAGGGTGGCCCATAAGTCCTGTAACAAGTTTCGCGCTCTCGTTACCTGGAAGGATATTGATTTTTTTGAACCAAGTGTTAACCATTCTTTAGTTCACTTCTTCTTGCATATCTCTTATAGTTTTCAAAAATGTACACCCTTTTTGTAGAGAATGGTGGATGCGCGTTTAAAATGAGCCCAAATCCTCGCCCTGTCCAAATCGGGACACACAACTTCGGAAATCGCTGAAATTCTGAAGGTCAATCGCTCGACGGCTTATCGTGTGATCAAGCGTGGAACTGTTCAAGATCTTCCTAGGACTGGAGCCCGGTGAGTGTTACTACACAACAACTGAAGAACACTGTTAGATTGTGAGTGACACGCAATCCAGCGAGGAGCATAAGGTAATTGGCGAAAGATCTTCACGTCTCCCGCACCACCATGCAAAGACTGGTCAGGAACAAGCTGCACCTTCGGCCGTACAAGTACAAAAAAGACAGGGGCTCAGCAACCAGCAGAAGGTGTCAAGGAGGAAAAAATGTATTGCGCTACTGGAGAGCGTCGCTCGCGACGAGCACCTCTCGACAGTTTTCTCTGATGAGATATTATTCACCGTTGAGCGGGCAACCACCAAAACATAAGGATATTTGCAGGCAGCTCTAAGGAAGCCGACTCCATTGGAAGAGTGGTCTCGCATACATAACACTCAACCAGCCTCAGTGATGGTTTGGGCAGGTGTGTCGGCAGTCGGCCGCACACCTCTGGTTTTCATTGAAAAAGGAGTAAAAATAAATGCGGAAAGTTACCTGAAGGATATCCTGAAGAAACATCTTGTTCCTTGGGCTCATTCCCACGAGGCCGAATGGACGTTCCAGCAAGACAGCGCTTCGGCGCACAAAGCGAAAAGGACACAGGACTGGTGCCGACTCCATCTACCCAATTTCATACCTGCAGAGGAATGGCCAGCAAATTCCCCAGATCTCAACGTAATGGATTACTGTGTATGGACCATTTAGAGGAGAAAGCCTGCTCTACACGACACAGCAGCGTGGAAAGTCTGAAGTCCTCCTTGAAGAAAGCCTGGAACGAGATTCCCCAAGAAGTTCTGCGACGCGCCGTGGACAGCTACTCCGACCGCTTAAAGGCTGTGGTAAAGGCAAAAGGAGGTCATATTGAATGATTGTCATGGCAGTTTGTTTGCTAAGACATGAGTAGACTGTTGTTCAATATGTGTTCGTTTTCATCCTTCCTGACCGGAGTTATGCGGCGAAGTTTTTGTTGCAGGACTTATGGGCCACCCTGTATACACATCCTTCTCGTACTTCTCTCTAGATTATTGGTAGCTCTTTGTTAATGAACAACCTCTCTGTTAACGAAACGAATAAAAGACCAGATTTCATAAAGATTCGTGCACACTCTTCTGTGTAGCCTTTAGATAGGCTCTCCTGTGAGCCCATATCCAAAGGACTGTATGGTCCACTCCTCGGCGGAATCCTCACGTAGCAAGACTGGCACATAAGAGCACCAAGCCTAAGGATGCTCTATTTCTTCTTGCTCCTCAGAAAGGTTCGCATGAATTCAACAGCTGGGGTCTGAATGTGTAACTTTTTTCGAAATCACGTGATGATATCTAAAAGTATATCACGTTTCATATCTAAGCCTTATACAGAACATTGGGCGAAAAAAGATGTTACGAATAGGTTGTTGCAAAAGTAATTCAAGTCATTCTGTTATTTCTCGTGTGGAATCACCTCTTCAACTTGCGCAGACTATTTTGTCAGTTTTTTCCTTCTTACGAATTGTGTTTCATATTCTCGTGTATCTTCATTCCGGACGTTATTATAGGTTGTGATGTTTTTGCTTCTGTGCCAGCGAGGTTGGTAGGTGGAAAAGTTTATTCTAGGCACGACGTTTCGACCGTTTCATCGTCTTCAGAGGCCTAAAGATGGCTCGAAGTTTTTAGTGATTTGAAGGCTACCCGACCAAACGCCCCTCCCCGCGCTGCCATTTTTGACCTAAACTCAAGAACGGCGCGAAACTCAAGAAATGCTGAAGATGAACTCACACGACTTTCCACCACTGAGTGTAGCAGTCGCTACAACTCGTTGTTAGCAGATCAGTAGCGAATGAGACTCACTAGAACCCCATTTCAATCCTGGTCGTTGAGCTCGCAGAGCGGTGCAAACGAAAGCAGATCTTTGGTGAGAGACAGGCACTCATTTCTGTTGTTCATACTGGGATTTCTGGTAGAAATCCAAAGCGCTTCGAGCTCTTTACGCGAAGAATTCTCGGCCTCGAACGCCAAAGTCTTGCACTCGATTTGCCGTTGTGAACCTCAACTCTGTGCTTGCTGAGTGATGTTAAAAGGTTACCACGTCGTTTCCCAGCCAGGTGTTCTTTGACACCCATCCCCAGCGGTTTACTAGTCTTCCCAATGTATGTGTTACCACACTCGCTACACGGAATTGATGCATTTCTTGAGTTTCGCGCCGTTCTTGACTTTAGGTCAGAAATGGCTGTGGGGGGAGGGACTTTTGGTCAGGTAGCTTATAAATTACTAAAACCGAGCCATCTTTAGGCCTCTGATGGCGATGAAACGGTCGAAACGTCAGGCCTAGAATAAAGTTTTCCTTCTACAAACCTCGCTGGGACAGATGCAAAAACATAACGGCTGATAATTATGCCGAGGTTTCAAGATGAGGGAACATGAAGGCTGTTATAATAGGTTTTCAAAAAGATGAGTCGACGCGCGTTTCGAGTGATTATGCTCTAGAAGTTCAAGCTCCAACATTCTGCATCTTATTCAACTCATAATAATACGAACGTAGACGGCTTAGAATCGCCTTCTGACCGCATAGTGAGATATTGTTTCGAAAAGGTTTCATCTATCGATTTTAACCTCTAGGACAAACCTGTTCCTATCGCCAGGTGATCAAGTTTTAAGTAAGTTGTACACAACTATCAGGAAGATTGGAATTGTACTCGTAACTGTTATCGTAACTAGGTCAAAGAAGCGAGAGTTGATACAGGCTATTATCTTTTTCTAACTATCTTCAGAAGTAGGGTTGACTGCCTTCAATCGCTAGCATTTTGAACACCGACTAGACTCGGACACCTTCTTTAACACCAGGAGCCATACTCTGCAATAGAGCAACAGAGTATAATGCATCAGCTTCACAAAGAATTCCCAAGTTTACTCATCTCTTCATCCTCGTACTAGGTTACTACGATATTTGACGTCTACTGACGGTTGCTCGGAAACAATAATTTGAAAGTCCGGATTATAACTGTCGAATGATAATGAATTGAAAACTAAGACCGTTGAAACTAGTTGAGCATTACGGTCTTCCGGATAATGGTGCAGAATGGAGGGAATAGAATTCATTATACTACCCTGCTTCTAGCTTATTAGCATACCAGACATTCAACAGCCTGCCGGCTGCCAAACGTCTGGTTGGGAGCTTCGCCCCAAACCCGGAGAATAGAACGTCACGAACGTCTTCTTGTCCTCTTTAGGCCTTCCCTCATTCATTAAAAAACTGGTTTTGCTATATAGAATGGTATAGCAGTATACGGTAGGGCAAAATCTTCAAAACTGCTCCTATGGGGCCTCACCCTCTATTGCACGTAGGCGATTCATTCTCTGAAGTACTCGTTCTATTTATTAATTATGGCCCCCTTTTAATGGTTCTATTACTGGAACCTTTAGTGAACCCCCTTAACTGGTGGTCCTTCATTGGCTCCCTTACTGGTCCCCCCTTGACTGGTCCTTCACTAGTACCCCATTTATGGTCCACTTCACTGGACCCCCACCTCCTTCACCGCTCTCCATTACTGGTCCCACCTTCACCGGTTCCCCTTTATTGTGAAACCTTTACAGCCCCCCCCCCCTCATTTTCTTATCTGGCCTTGTAGGAACGCGTGAAGTGTCGGAAGGACCGAACTTCCCCAAAAGGCACGCCAACACAACAGCTGGTGAGAACATGGTTTGGAAGATAAGTCGGCAGTACTGTACTTACCGACCGTGTGTCGAAAAAAATTTGCCCATGGGGGTTATTTAAGGCACTGATCACCCATTTGTAAGTATGGATGGTTGGATCATAGTGGTGGATTTCGCCCAAACTTCGCCATTTGACTAAAGAGCTTTGGTTGATCGTGGCAGATCTTTTTTTAGGAAGTGCAAAAATGCTGCACCACAAGGGAGTCGAACCATAAACCACCTTCTCACCACGCCCCTCCTCTACCTTCTGCACCACCACTGCTCGGCCGGCAGCGCAGTTTCGACTCTTCTTGAGCTCGCTCTATTGTGACTGGCCCGCTCTGCGTGGACCTAGAGGGCAAAGGAGCCTGCTATGGAAATGGTCCATAACTTCGTTCACAGGTGCGCACAGCACAGCAGAAACGGAACACACATTTGAAATCAGCGTTTGAAGCCGCATCCAGTGATATACGTCTCATCTCAAAGTCCCATGGTCACCAAGCATCCTTCCCTTGTCAGCTGATATGTAAACGGCCTTGTATTACTCTAATTACCAGGGATGTGCGAAATTTCCGTTTGTAGAGAAGTCAATAACGGATGGAAGGTCAGCTCTCTAGAAAGCTCAATACGCACGTTCTCAAACATATCCGCCGATGCTCCGTGATCAATAACAGGGACAGCCGTGCTTGGCACTGGTTATAGAAGAAGGATCAAGTTGAACTTAGACGGCTTATTAACTCCTCCCGCTGATCCGCCTCTGGCGTTCGGCTCCCCTCTGAAGCTGGCGGCGCTTTAGCCGTTCGTCCCTAGACTCGCCTTATGCGATTCCTTCCCCCCCCCCCACCGCCTTCTTTACCCATCCATCTGCCTTATCCTGTATTGTCTAATAAATAATGCTGATAAAATATTGTCGTCAAGGTATTTCTTGAAGCGTTCAAGGGAACAAAAATCTATTGTATAGGAACGATTTTTGCTGGTCGGATAGGGGTCTGATGGAGTGTTTAAACGGAAGTCAGTACGATCGTCCTTAAAAAAGCTCGTCCATTACACTTCCGTGTTCCGAATTCCGGTTTTCGGTCGTTTTTAGTCCTTCCGTTCCGTTCCGTGTTCCGCTCTCTTTTGGGCCGGAAGACGGAACGGAAATGGTGACTTATCACTCATTGATTGTTTTGCAGCGCCTCCATTTACCGCTTGAGCTTAAACGAAGGGCTGAAGAACAAAATTAACTACGCACAGCCTGTGCTGCGACTGTGCTGCTTTGAGTCCGGCGGTGCAATCTGATGTCGAGATAGCGTACTGACCTAGTTGGATTCTTCTTTTATTTTCTTGTAGCGATGTATTACCGAACAGTATAAGACCACAAAGGTTTCGTGAGTGTTTGAATGAATAATGGAATTTCTTATCCGGAGCAACACCTATCTTTCTCCCTATTGATCTTAGGTCTGGTGGAACACGAATTCTATGTATTTAGATCAGAGTTCTATGAGCACTTTTAGATTACTAGTATTGCCTTCCGTTGAGGACATTGGATCTATCGTAGTCGGAGCACGGCATGCCTCCCCCATCCAACCCCTCCTTTGAGTTTGTCCCAGAAATTCAGCTACTGCCAAATTATTCTATGTATGGTACCCATGCGAACTCAGAGTGAGTGTCGTGTCTTGGGGTGCTGAACGCAACTGTAACCTTAGCACTGCCCCTCCCAATTAGGATAGATCTGGGACATTCAAATCTCGGCCATCTGCTCGCCTGCTAGGTTAATTGAGTTTATAATACTTTCCTATATTCACAGAAAGATTGTGCATAATCTTCGGTTTTTTACACTAGTAACGTTTAAAAAATCGTTTTATTAATGATACGAATACAAGTACATTTATTGTTGTGTAGCTGGAAAAGAGGCGCATGTTGCCTTGCCCGTCCCCTAATATTGTTACGAGCAACTTGGTTATTACTACATTTATGGATAAATATGTATATATTTGTAAAAACTTAAATTAAGTAATGGTTTTGAACATTTCCGTTCCGTGTTTCGTATTCGTTATATTATATTATATATTATATTTGTTTCCACCCATTTTTGAGCTCTTCCGTTACGTATTCCGTGTTCCGCTTCTCTCGAGGAAATTTCCTCACAACCCTGCTAATAACCACGAAGGAATTCGGGTCGACTCACAACAAGATGGAACACCGCCGATTTTGGACTTTTTCGTTTCTATTTTTTGCTGAATTAAACAAAAATAAAGCCTTCCCTCACCGAACACCCTAAACAGCACGATCGAATTTCTCGTGGTCTGTGATTTTCAGACGTCTTCTAAGAGCTTCCTGATTCCAACATCATTGTTTGATTTCAGCAATTTCCGCTGAGCTGTTCACACGGTCAGCTGTGCACTTTTCTGCATATGAGAATATATGAAATTTATAGGATGTACTTTCGAAGATGACGCCTAGGCCACGTATGGCCGCGAATTCAATCGGAGCTGTTTCATCTGGAAATTGCCCGTCTGACGAGCATCAAAAGTACAAGCGGAGGCGACGTTGATGACGAGGATGACTAGCAGCCTCGACCGAAACTGAGCAACGTGCTAGGACCACCTACAGTTTTCTACACAACTACGCCAGCAAAAGACGATGGATAAGGATGAATGTTCCTTCCATGAATTGCGCCACACTCCCTAACTCAACACAGTGCAGAAACGCTGTCACCATGCATACACGTTCTCTGAACCTCCAGCTTCCTGCCAGAAACTCCTTGCCAGAAACTTATCGGGAGACGAGTCTCCAGAGGCCGACAAAAAATTCCCTTCACAACCATACATTTACACTTTTCTTCTCTTGAACGTGTTGTAGAGTTCCTTGCCCTTGGACTTCATCTGCAACAAAACTATTTGAAGGAGGAAATAGGAAATTACCAGGAAAGGAAGGTGGAATACACCAGACCAATCCATAAATGGGCTTGCCACATGCACGGTCGAAGCTTTGAATGGTTATCATTCGATGTAGGCGATCCGAGCTTGTTCTCCTTGTCATGGGCTAGCGCGTTCCTGCCTCCCATGTATGCCATATTAGCGACTTGTACCGATGAGCATATTTTATCGACTGGAATGAACTTGTTGGCAGAAAAATAGCCGTCTTCTACCTGGTATCGATCCAAACAGTTTTATTTATGTATATAAATATCACATTTATCAGCGTCGTCCCGATGATCATTGAGTTGCTCGAGCGGGCGTCAGCAGCGTCTCCATTCGTCCCTATTGTGTGCCAGAGTGCTCCAATAGATCCTCCTCGCTCGAGAAGCGCGAAGAGCGTCGTTCGTTTAGCGCTTTCACGAAGAATTCCGACCAACGAGTTGGTGGGCGTCCTGAAGTTCTCTTGACATCCAACAGAATCCAGTCGGTGACGGCTCTCGTCCAGCGGGTGTCTGCGAACCGCATTATGTGGCCGGCTCACCTAATTTTCGACGACTTGGCCAATGCGACAGCGTCTTTGATCTTCGAACGTCGACGAAACTCGAAATGCGGAGGCTTTCTCTCACTTGCGTGAATCGTGTCACTCCGAGCATCGTCTTGTCGATTCCACGCTACGCGACGCTGATCGCGTGTTCATCCTGCTTTCGTATAGCCCAGGTCTCTGAGGCGTATGTTAGGGCAGCAAGAACGGTAGAGTCGAATAGGTGGGCACGGAGCCGGACGTTCTTCGTCTTCTTCGCGACTTCTTCGACGCTCTTGAAAGCTCCCCAAGCCGCTCGTTTCCTCCTGCTCAGCTTCGGCGCTAGGTCGTTGGCCATATTGACTTCGCGACCCGTCGAACATCGTCCTCTCGATTCCACGCGGCGCGATGGTGATTGCGTGTTCATCCTGGCGAGGTCTCTAAGCCCTAGTTTATATTTGCATCGCTGAGCGACGCGGCATAATGGTCGGGATAGATATTGACCGTGCGGCTCGATAAATCGATATCTATCCCGACCATGATACCGCGCCGCGCAGCGACGCAAGTATAAACTAAGGCTAAGGCGTGCATTAGCGCAAGAAGTGGAGTCGAATAGGTGAGCAGGAGCCGGACGTTCTTTGAAATTGTTCTAAATATAAATCTTACACGTTATAAGTCTTTGGGTAGGGGTAAAAGAACACACGAATGCGTTGAATAAGTGCAAGGTATCTACTCCCTTGGGAGAACACTGACTGCGAAAGCATAATGGCACATCATTTAGGCCTCCGTTATACTCCCGCGGGAGCATCCGCGGAACGTCCGCGGACCAATGGTGCACGGCGGAGGCGGACCGCGACGAGTGGCCCGGCGCGGGGTCCCGACGCGATTTCCGCCCATCCGCGAAGCTCCCGCGGGAGTATAACAGGGGCCTTAGGGTGGGTCTTAGCACGCGGGTTCGACATCATAGCGCGGAGGACCCTGGAGGCGTTGTGGATTGCGATCAAGAACCCTGCAATCAACAGAAAAGAGGAGCGGGTAACCGTATTCCAGAACTGGTCTATTTGCCGACTTCTGTGAGCTTCATGCAAAAGAACTCGAGCCAGAAGGTCGCTGTGGACGTGAAGTTTCAATCACCTACGTCTTTCTCCATCTGAGGGTGATTTACCAGCCTCTTGACTGCTTTCATTAAGTCAGACGGCTTGCCTTATTCACCTTGCGTCGCATTCTATCACTAGCTTTTGGAGCTTCTATAACTTGAACGACCCTTGTGTGCGTAATTTCCCCAACTCCTTTTGCCTTCACCACTCTCCGAAGAAGGCGTTTACGCCGAAACGTAAGCCGAATAAAGAAATATACCAATCTTGGCTCAACAGATTTATATAAGATCCTACAGCACATTATAATTTACATTTATTTATTTATTTATTTATTTATTTATTCATACGTCATACAGTTGCGCACAACACGCTAGAGAAAAATTGTCGAAGCAACCCATGCAATAAAGGAAGATAATACTGGAACGCCAGAACACTACAACAACAAATCGCTCGCCAGTGGCAACACTTTGGCAATCAATTTCAAACAGATAGTACAAGTGTCACACATGTCCCATATCCATGCATCTCTAGGCTTGACCCCAGTTTCTCGCTTTTCTTCGTGTCTTCCCGCCATTATGACTCATCACGAATTCGAATTTGAATTCAATTTTAAATCTCGGAAAGATCTCGAAGCACCTCCGCGCTCCCGCCAAAGGGCGCCAAAACAGAGCATAAAAGCCGGTCCACACTTGTAATAGAGTTCTTTCTCTCATCTGCCGTGTACCGTATTATCTTTTTCCCGATTTTTGCTCGTCTCATTGTCGTTTCCAGATAGAGTACCTCATTTTTCTCGTGTCTTCGCCGTGTTTTCCCGGTCGCATCCGGGTTCTATTACAATAAGGAGTCGCAAGGTCGGCCTAGGGCCAGCACGCACAACTTGCAACTGAGCCGAGCGAAAAGAACATGATTAATAATAAATCATAAATTATTAATAATTATAAATATAAATAAACCAGCTGCTACAGGTGTGTCTACCGCTACCGCAGCTATGTATATGTCATATGTGCCTGACGATGAGTAAGGAGCGATTCGCGCTCAACCCCCTGACCCCTTACCACTGCCGTTTTCTTCGCCACTTCCTTTCTGTGACACTATTTCGCTTCAAACCTTCGTTTCGAGCGTTTAGTTTGAACACAGTTGCACCCGGACGTGCGACCATGCATAGACGACGTCTTCACTTTAACTATGTGAATGCGGGCTTTGCAGTAGACAAGGATGCCTACAGCAAAAAGCGGGCAACTCGCTAGTTATGTTCTGGTAGGGTTCATTTCAGCGCAGTTGAATGGCGATTCATCTACAGCAGGATCACCGACCGTGCAGATTGTCCCTTAAACTGGATGAGCTTCATGGCCGATCCGGGTGTGCATGCCATACATGCAGTAAACAAGATGTTTTATTAGTCTACTAGTCCTAGAAGGCTCGCAGCGCTCCCTTTGTTGGAATCTCCGAACTTTATGTAAAAATTTGATCAACAACATGTTTTCTCAAGGGCACCTAATAGTGGCGAAGAACTGAGTGAGAGCGGTGGGGAACTTGCACTGCGAGCTCCACGCTGCAGAATATCGCGACAACAACGTGGGAGGAAGCACTTTTCAACGAGTCCATTGTCACAGAATACATACCGACCAAACACTTAGAAAACGCAATGTAAACCAAGGATTTGAAGGTCATTCCTTGTACACAGCAGGGGTGCACACAAAATTCTGTGCGTTAAATTTCTCTGACGAACTTTTTAACGGAAAATTTTCGCACCATGAATTCTGCTTTCACGAAATGTCGTGAAGGCGATTTGAAAGCGTATGAGGCAATGTAATGTATTGCGGTGGCCAGCCGATGAAGAAGTCAGAGTTTTATCCTTCCCAGACAGTCTGGTACCAATTCTCCAACACCGGAAGGATGGAAGGCTTGATTGGCCTGAGCGGGAAATCCGAACCAGGAATCTGGTATCGGGTTCACGTGAGCAACTCCTCCGACTGCTCTACATGTGCCCACAAAACGCATTCTTTCCAAAACTTCAAAACAAACTCGTGAAAACATTAAAATATTCTTGCTGACTTCAATAGTTTTTTTTTCAGGAAGACCTAATCGGGAGGATGAAAGACCTGCAACATTAGTGAAGACTAAAGGTAAATGTGATAAACTCACTGAGAAAAAATCCGTTAAAATTTCCGTTAAATTTCTAGAAGTTCCTGTTAAATCGTTGAGGCTGGTTTTAACGAACAATGCCGTGAATTCGTTAAATTCGTTAAATCGTTAACCGTTAAATGTGCACCCCTGGTACACAATATGAAATAACGTGAGAATACATAGCGCATACTAAGCAAGTAGCCCCTATGTTTGCTGAAACAAAACAAAAAACTTCAAGCAAAACAACGTCAGCTGAACTCTGGCATATTACTCAAGAAGAAATGGAAAAGATCCCAAAACATGTCCGAACTGATAAGTGGCAGCGGCTTCGCCTTAATAATCGATGGTAATCAATCGATATCGATCAACGTGCGGATTTTGCTAGTCTAGTCCGACGATCGCTTGACGATCCAGTCCCTTAGGCCCCGTTTATACTTCGTCGCGCCACGACGCGTCGCCACGGATAGTGGCCAAATTGATTGTGCGGCGCGATCGATCAATTTGGCCCCATTGCGTGGCCATCGCGTCGCGCCGCGGCGAAGTATAAACGGGGCCTTAGAGCCCGTTTATACATCGTCGCCGAGCGACGCGACGCCACGTATTGTGGCCACATTGATCGGGCGACGCGATCGATCAATTTGGCCGCTACACATGCATCGCGTCGCGCGTCGCGTGTACACTAAACAAGGCCTTACAATCCTATACTCCAACCTCAACCAATAACTTAAGAAAAACCTTAATGACACTAACCGAACTAAATGGTCAATCAATAGTGCTTACAGGTAGTGAAGCAGGGATGAGCAAATGATGACATTTTGAAACTCAGACAACGCATAATTTTGCCCAAGATGACCGGATAACGGAAAACGAACAAACAACAACAAACTATTTAAACTACGTTTAAAAAGCTCTATTAAAATGTTAGTTTAAACGCAGGCCACATGAACAATGCTCTGTGATATTTCCTGCAGATCAGTGGGCAGGTAAACGAACGTCCACATACCCGAATTTTGCCTGTTTCCAGAGTTTCGGTTGGATTGTTTTATTTATCAGCCGCCTAGTTATTTTTTCCCAATTAAAGCTGCTGAAAAATATAATGGTCCCGGGGAGAGCAAGTCCTTCGACGTCTTTTACTTTTCTATGCTGACGAAGGCGGAAGAGGCCCACCTGAATAAAGTCGACGTAATAATCTTGATTCTACACCATGATAAGAGCCGGTATAAAGCTCACCCCAAGATCGAAAGTAGTTGAACGGGAATTATCAGGGATGGATAAAATACTAAAATACTTTGCCTAGCTACTGCAAGCCATTGAGCAGGCCAAGCGCCCATTCAAAGCGTTATGACAACCAGTAAACTTGCTAGGGAACTCACAAATTAAAACGAATCTGCATGCCTTGCAGTACCCACCATCATAAGTTCATTTAGTACAGTTTGCTGCATCGCTAAAATGTTTAATGTATCAGGTTGTCGGATTATATATGCCGTTTTTGCTCAAAAACAAATTTCGCTACAAGAAACGATTGACCACACCTTAATATAAGAGATAATCTCCATCATTATCAGCGACTTGTCGCCAACGTCCTCGCAAAGAATGGATGCCTTTCTAGAAGAACTCCGGTGGCTGCGACTCGAAGAAATTGGACACCCAAACTTCGGCTTCATCACGGTTGTTGAATTTTTTCTCCGCCAAGTCGTGCCACATCGGCCGAAGAAGATGGTACTGTGACGGCGCATGTTCTGGGCTATAAGGCGTGTGAAGCAGAAGATCCCAGCCCAACTCCTCAATTTTTTACAGCATGATATTTGCGGCCTGCGGTATAGTGCTGTCATGAAGGACTTTCACGGTTGCTGTGATCGCTCCTTGTTGACGCAGTCCTTGACCCCCCGCGGCTCAACTGCTCTTTGTATAGGTCTGCCGTAACTGTTTGGCCTGAACCCAGCACCTCAAAACGCACCAGACCTCTACTGTTCCACCAAGCACAGAACATGACTTTTTTCCGCGAATGTTAGGCTTCGTCGTTGTCTTAGGAGCCTCACCGGGCTCAACCATTGCCTCTTCCGTGTGGTATTGTCGCAGTGGACCCACTTCTTCATCCGACGTCACGATGGAGTCATAGAAACCGATGTTCGTGGTTTTGCGGATGAGAATTCCAGCGATGGCGACTTGCCTTATTTGTGTCACTCAGCTGATGGTGCACCCTAAAGAGGATGATAGAAGCGGTTAGGAATTAGTACCCCGGAAAAGGTGGTTCAATGGCTTTTATGAAAGTGAGAACGAAGACGAGGTAAAATACGGTTATACACCCCGGTGCAAAATTATAGGTTCACCCCACGATTTGTCCATTAGTACCCGATGAACCCCCTGCCGAGGCACAATGATGTTCCCATCGTACTTCCCACCATCGAAAACCTTTATAGAAAAATTATAAGCAGCATACCTTGTCAGTGCTGCATACCATACACTTACATTGAAGGAGTACCGATTAGATGCCGGTGCAAAATATAGGTTCATTTGAGGAAATTTCCCACGCTCACCGTTTTCCCGCGCAAAACTCGGTATAAATAGGTCAATAATGTAACGAAAAGCGTCACTTTTATCAATCGACAATGGTAAAGAACCCCAAGCTTTCTACAAGTGAGCAAGCTCAAGTCGATGCTCTTCATGCGGCCAGCGTTTCAAACAGAAAGATCGCAGCTCTACTAGGGAGGTCGTTGGACTGCATCAATCGCTATCTGAAGGACACGCAAGCCTACAAGCAGAAATCGAAAGCTGGCCGTCCAAGGAAGCTGCCCGCAAGAGATGAGAGCCGTCTGCTCCGGACGGCTCCCAACAGCACCCAGTCCGGGGAGGGCCTTCGACGTCATCTGGACCGTCCCGTATTGAAATGAACGGTATTACGAAGTTTGATTCACAGAACACACATTGTTCATCAAGTTACGAAGCGTGCCCCTCGTTTGACCAACTGCCACAAGGCCGCCAGGCTCAATTCCTATCGTGCGCACATGAGCACGAATTGGAGGAAGCTGAGATGAGACTGCATCTAGTCTGACACGCAAGCAGAAGTGCGATTTCAATTTTTATGTAGTATTCTTCGACGGTAAGAATTGAAATCTTGATGAACCCAATGGATACAGACACTACTGGAGAGATCTGAGGAAGGAGGAGCGAGTACTCTCCAGGAGCCACTTTTGCGGTGGAACTCTCATAATTTGGGCCGCGTTTTCTGGATAAAGACTTGTTGCCTTGGAGTTCGTAACGTGTAGGATGAACAGAAAAGACTACCAAAAATCGCTCTGAGATCACCTTCTGCCATATTCCAGAAGATTTCGTATGCAGAACCCTATTTCCCAACAAGACATTGCATCTATACACGTATCACATTCAACTACAGATTGGTTTAACTCCAACTTCAACTTTTCTAGTGGCCAAGTTCCTCTCCAGATCTCAACCCGATAGAGAACTTGTGGGACATTCTTGTCCACAACGTGTAGAAAAATGGATCCACTTACACTGCGGTTTCTGATCTGTAGAACGCCATACTTGGTGCATTCACCAATGTAGAGCAAACTGCTATTGATATCCATATCAGTAGTATGCAAATAGAATTTTCGATGTTGGTTACAACAAAGGTGATGGGATGAGGTGCTAAACTTGCTTTGTCTGTAGATACTTTTCTGATTAATCAAGTTTTTTATGAAGTGAACCTATATTTTCACCGGTTTCCATTCGTCAAAATTTCAGTAAAGATTCGTGGTATCCTGCACTGATACGATATGCTGCTTACAATTTTTCTATAGAGGTTTTCGATAGTGAGGAATACGATGGTAACATCATTGAGGATGGAGTAGGGAAGAGGAGAAAGGAGAAGAGAAGGGGCTCTCGTGAGCAGGAGAGGAGCACTCTTTCTACAGTCAGGTCGCCTCCGCCATCTATAACGGGTGGGGCGATACCATGAAGGCGTTAGGATCGTCGTCGATGAAGATACACCCATTTTCCACACCGATTTGACTTTCCAATTGCATGCAAACGATTGGACTAGCTTCCCTTAATTCCTGGCTATCCACAGCTTCAGGACACCGTTGATCTTCTTCATCTTCAAGGCTCTCAACACCGTCTCGGAAAGGTTGAGACCATCGCTGGAATTGACGTGATGATGGAATTTCGTTACCTAATACCTCAAACAAGATGCGATGGGATTCTGCAGCAGCTCTTCCTTGCTTGAAGTCGTACAGCAAGCAAACCCGCACTCGGTACATTTGCTCGGTCATAGTTAATCTAAAAAATATTTAAAAGGACCATCGAATCGGAACGAAACTTCGATGAAAGATGTCTTCGTAAACGCTTGTTAAACACGTAAAGTTACATGATCCAAGAAATACCAATAGCAGAGAAATGACAAATCGAAAGCAGGGACCTTTATAATCCGACAACCTAATAGAAGCTGCTCTCTATGTATCTGGTTAAAAAAAAACATTTCTTTTGTTTGTATTCATTGCTATACTGTGCTATTTGTTTGGTGATTCTCAATAGCATATGGCTGAGAGGATACCTTCACCACATACAAACAAGTCAAACACAGAAGCATAAATGATACGACGTAAAGATCGGCAGTAAAAATTATTCCTAAGTTGTGTCACGTCCTATGCTTCTAACCGTTGCTAGTAGCAGCCTGCATGCTCTCTTAGTCTGCAAATGACTTGAGATGATGGAACAATTCTATGTTTATAGTACTGCTGCGCCACGAGTTTGTTGGGTGGAACTTTATTGGCCTGACGTTTCGACCGTCTTATCGTCTTCAGATGTCTAAAAAACGGTTCGACGCTCTATCTCTGCAACCTACCCGACCAAGCGCATCACCCACACTGTTTCCAACCTAATGCCGGAAACACAATGCGAAAACCCGAAAGCCGAATACGAACTCACACGATGCTCCACCGCCAGAGTGTAGCGATTGCGCTGCCACTCTTCGTCAGTGAGACCAGTAGCGAATGAGTCATACTATCCGGTCGTTATATATTGGTAGTATTGAGGGGCAGCGCATCGCTCCTGGTCATTCTCAGAGCTCGCAGTGCGATGAAACGGGGCTAGATCGCTTGTTATGGGCAAACACTCATTCCGGTTGTTCATTCTTGGATTTCTGGAAGAAATCCAGAACGCTTCGAGCGCTTTCCTAGAGGAAATCTCTGTCTCATGCTCCAAGATCGTGCATCTATCATCGAAATCATCGCCGCGGTGCAGTTCGACCCTATGCTTGCCGAATGGAATCTACACGTTGCAACGTCCTTTACCAGCTAGATGTTCTTTAATGTGAATATATAGAAGTGTCCCGGTTTCCCCTACATACATATGTGCTGCTACAAGTCCAAAGCACAGGGTCGAACGGCACCACGGCGATGATTTTAATGTTAGATGCACGATCTTAGCGAATGAGACAGAGATTTCCTCTAGAAAACTGCTCGAAGCCTTCTGGAACGAACAACTGGAATGAGTGCTTGCCCATAGCAAGTGATCTCGCCCCGTTTGCACCGCACTACGAGCTCTGAGAATGACCAGAGGCCGTAATCATGAAGCGGCGGGAGCGGGAGATAAGCGATATCAAAGCGATACAACCTCTCGCCCCTCTCTTGCCTCGCTCTCTCGCCTCGGTCGCTTCCCGTGGGAAGCCGGGAAGATCCCGGGAACGTTCATGAATACGGCTACAGGAGCGATGTGCTGCCCTCAATACTGCTAATGTATGACGACCAGGTAATATGACTCATTCGCTGCTGGTCTCACTGACGAAGAGTGTTAGCGCAGTCACTACACTCGGGCGGTGAAGCATCGTGTGAGTTCGTCTTCAGCTTTCGGGTTTTCGCATTGTGTTTCCGGCATTAGGTCGGAAACGCTAACGTTGGCAAGGCGCTTGGTCGGGTAGGTTGCAAAGGAAACGCCTCGAACCGTTTTTAGTCTTCTGAAGACGACGAGACGGTCGAAACGTCAGCCCAATAAAGTGCCACCTAACAACCTCGTGGCACAGAAGTACTATAAACATTGTTAACACCAATGCCGAGGTCCCAAGATGAGAGGACATGGGGTTAATTGTGTTTGGTAAGTTTCACGGATGTGTGGTAAGATTTAGTTACTCTGGAAGGGTGGAGGTTAAGTAACTTTATGACCATATAGCCAGTTCCCAAGTGAGAAAATGCCTCAACTAATCCTTCTGGATTCATTATCCGGCTCAAAACCGGCGCATGACTAACAACAATACGGATAGCACAAAACCCGCCGGAAACCGGATAACTGTTAACGGTTAATTTGCTCATCCCTTCATGTAGGAATCTTGTGTAGATGAAGAAGGGGCAATGGCAGGATACAAGCACATTTTCCTGTTAACCCTTAGCAAATGAACTCTAGATGTCTAAGGTTTTCGAACAACGTTCGTTGTTCGAACACTTTTGTTACATTAGAGCAAATGCTGAAGGAAGCTACCTAACGAGTGGATGGAAAGAGGTAAAAATGCCAGTAAACAGGCTATAGGAGCGCAGCCAATGAACGATTTTGGAACTTCTGAGCTCTGGATTCAAATCTTTGCGTTGGAGCCGCAGCCCACGGAAGCCGGTGGAGCCGCGGCTGAATTCGTCAGCGTCGTGACGATTCCGCCACCCATCTGAAATGACGGCGTTCACATCTTTGCCCTTTCAAGAACACATGCACTTTTGCAACGCCTCACAATGCCAGATCACCGTTGAAGAAAAGAGCAGGAAACATCGGAATCATAGGGCAACCCCCGCGCGGTGCTGCACGTCATCCTCCACGTCGCCGTGACGGGAAGTAACTCCCACTCTCATCTCTCCTCCACGTGCTTTACCTCACGTCGCTCAGTTTCTGAAGTGAATCTCCGGTCCCAAGATCTACCCACAGCCGACGGCGACGACGCCTGCGACGGCGCAGGTGTGCTCAAGGCAGGCCTTCGAATCTGCATTTTCGCCCGGCCGACGATGACGACAACCATGACGAGGGCCCGACGCGCTTGCACTTATGGACGGCCGTTGGGACTATAAAAATGGTTGAAGACGTCGAGGAAGACGTTCTGCGAACAAAGACGTTGCCTCAAGGTCTACAGTGGAGCTACCGTAACCAAGGGACAGCAATGGCCGCTAGACGCGTACTCATCACTGGAGCCTCGTCCGGAATCGGTACGGGTAACCCACAGCTCTCCTGGGAAGGTCCAGGACCTCATGCGGACTATTCCAGGGCTTTCACTCGCCGAGCAGCTCTGCAGCGAAGGCCACCAGGTGACCATCACCGTCAGAGACGACAAGAAAGCTGCTTCTACGATGAAGATCCTCAGTGAAAAACAGGTATCGTCATGCGATCCATCTATCGGCATAGCCACTCACTCACAATGTTGCCTTCTCAGAGGGCATGGGCTATTTTGGCACAACGAAGAGTTCTATTTCGACTCGCAATCGGGCCATGAAGCTTTTCGTCTTGCCGGTATGGGCAGAACATCAGACTGAACTGTTCGTCGAGTGGCCCTAAAAAACAGTACTCATATTTCAGCCTCAACAATATGGTGAAAAAGAAGAACGCGTGGCGCATTCCCAATAAATAAATTCCCACGAATTACCTTCTACCAAAAGAGCCCCAAATATTTATAGCCATCGATCGAACTTGACCGATCAATCACTGTTTCCTATTTGTCCCAAAATCCTTCCGTCGGCCATTAATTTTGTATTGATGCACATACATACAGAAAGGCCGAAGGGTTAACACTTTTGGGTACGGTAGGCTTCTTCTCTTCTTAATCCTGACCGTCTGCCGTAGCTTCTCTTAGCATGTTATAGTGGTATTGACGTCGAAAGTCGGCTATATCGATCGATACCGGTGGCATGATCGATACTATTTGCGCCATTCATTGTGAATCCTCTTCATCGCCTCACATGTTTGCGTGATTCATACTTCAAGCGGCTATTTCCTCGCAAAAATCTATGATATCGATCGATACCGACCCAATCGATACCGTTTACTTGTTGTGAAACCTTAACAATAGTCGCTAAGTACATCCAGCAGCCATTAATTTTTCGTGGACGCACAGGTGGATGAATGAATGCAGGTAGGGCTAGAAGTTGGCAAACTTCCAGTGGTCGTTCTGACAATTAGCTATGGCTCTCCCTGGGACCATTTATATAGATCAATATTTATTGGAAGGCCCACCCGTTTACGAATAAATTTTAGAATTCTTCTAAAGTTCCCTTCTAACGGCTCGATACTGATTGGGTGGCTAACGCGGTTTGAATTTTGGGAAGCCCATCCGCCGCCTAATATATTATGCACTAAAGATTGATGATATTGATCGATATTGATTGAAACAGGGTCGGTGTAGTGTAATCGCAGCAGCGGCCGGAGATTGGGCATATCCCAGATTGGTTTATGGATGGAGTCTCGCCAAGGACAAGCAAGCCTTGCATCACTGATGGATCGATATATCGATCGCTATCTTTTGGATAATCGATACTTGCTGTGAACTCTCCAACAGCCATCCAGTTGACAGGAGGCACCTCAAACGGTTAATCCCGATTTAGAATTAGTGATATCGACTTGATAGTTTTGGAAGCCTGCGAGCCGCAATCAATTGTTCGCGGATGGACAGAGAGAAAAACAGACTGATGGATCTTCCCCTCCCCCCCACCGCGTTATCTCGCGGAGATAAAATGCACGGGGTAACCCATAGAAGACTGACAAAACCGAACTTCCTCCTTTCTCCACAGGCCATTGCTCCGGGAATCGATAATATCGATCAATATAAAGCAACTGATCGATGGAGTTTAAGGATAAACGGACAGACTGACGAATCAGCTGTTTTATTTACAGCAGAATAGTGTATCAATTATACAGGCTTCCAATAACAACGGTCCTGTTCCCATTCCAGATCTGCGTCGACATTGTCCAAATGGACTTCTCCATCTGGTCGTCTGTGGTTGATGGTGTCAACGAGATCCTTCGGAAAAAGATGTGAGTTCCTCCCCATGTCCTCAATGTCCTGGGATCGAATCAACGCATTTCGGAGATCGCTAGCACTCCGGAGGTCCATCAGGAAGCCCGCCGAAGTACATGATGTCTCGAATGGAGACAAGATCAGTTTAATCAAGTGCGAGTGCTTCCAGGATCTTCGACATCGTTATCTTCAACGCCGGCACGATGTTCCCGGACGAAGCTGCGACCGCCGACGGCGTCGAGACGTGCTTTCAAGTGAGTTCGAGTTATTTTCCTCCTAAAGAAAGCCCTTACCGTTAAACTTCTGAGGATTCTCCTCAGAAGTCGATGGTATGTAGTTAACCGATATTGATTGAAAATGTGTTCACCGCCCACCATATTCGTGCGATTGTCACCTCAATCAGGGCAAAAATCGGTAATAATGATTATCGATCTAGTTCAGATATCCAATGTCCACCATACTTGCGCGACTCTATTTCGCGAATTCCGGATTTCTGAACAAATTCGATAATATCAATCGACAATGAATGAGCAATCGATACTGCTGTGTTGTGGGTCGAGCTCCCGACCATAATGCTCAAACGGTTAACACCAAGCAAAGATCGAATAATCGGCGACGAGAAACTTATCTAGCGGCCATTAATTTCGTGTGGACAGAAAAACAGACGAGCGACGATATAAGTACTGCTCTTTAGCAATAGTCGGACAGCCTAGAGGACGCATTGACTACTAGATTGGGCATCAACCTAGATGAACAAGTCCCACGCAGTGACTTCCTAAGACGTCTGCCTGCCTAGTATGGAAATTGGTATCGATAGGTTGCAAATCAGCCAATCAGTGTCGATCGATTTGATTTTTATTCTGCTCTTTTATCATTTATTCTATTAGTTTGTTCTTGTATGAGACGAGGATAGCTTTCAAAGGATAGCGCTTTCACAACACACATACATAGTCTATCGATCTAAATCGATCAATATAAGCAAATAATGTTTGAAGCGGCTTTTTCGATGAGTTGCATGAAGAGAACGGGGATAAGTTTTGCATCGTAAAAAATTTGTTCCGCTGACTATTTCTTGTTATTGCGACGAAGGCTGTACATCGACTAGCATGTGCACGTGGCTCCCATGTCATGCAGAGATCGATACAATCGATCGGTAATGGCCAGTCGATAGATATTGCTTAATTGTTGCCGAGTTTTTCTACTGACTAGTAGAGCATAGCATAAAAAGGATAAAGGAGGGCGTTATTAAATTCCCTTTGGGATGCGCCACGCATTCTACTTCTACGGGATGTCGTGGATGCGTATATGGCCATACAATGACCTACGGTGGCCAGCCAATGAACAACTCAGCGCTTTATCCTTCTCAGACAAGTCCGGTACCGATTCACCGACCCCGTAGGGATGGGGAGCTTGGTTGGTCTGGGCGGGAAATGCGAACCTGGTATCGGGTGCAGGCGACTGTCAGCGCCTCCTCCAACTGCGCTACACGCGTCCTCAGTCAGCATAACGATAAGAATAAAAGACTGCGTTAATCAATGCTCTTGTGGGATGCGCCACGTATTCTACTTCTACAGAATGTCGAAGAGTCAGTTTGGGTGCTATTTGGCTTTTTCGATGAGTTGCGGTGGTCACTGGCCAGTCGATGAACATCTTCGCATTTTGTCTTCCCAGACAAAAATGGAACCAATTCCGAGGTCTCGATGGGGCTGAGGGTTTGGCTACCATAGGCGGGATGTTAATCGAAAACCCACAATTCGCGGAAAGCGGCAATCCGAACCACGCGCTCTTTCCAGCGTAAGGATAAAGGATAAAGGACGGCGTTACTCAATCCCTTTTGGGATGCGCCACGCATTCTACTTCTACGGGATGTCGTGGAAGCAATTTGAATGCGTATTTGGCCATACAATGACTTACGGTGGCCAACCGATGAACAAGTCAGCGCTCTATCCTTCCCAGACAAGTCTGGTTCCAATTCACTGACCCCGGAGGGATGGAAGGTTTGGTTGGCCTGGGCGAGAAATCCGAACCAGGAACCTGGCATTGGGTGCAGGCGACAGTCGGCGCCTCCTCCGACTGCGCTACACGCGCCCCTTTCCAGCGTACTCCGGCCGAATACATTCAACTGTGAAAAAGCATCGCAGAGAGCATGCAGCCTTTATAATGGCCGGTCTAACCTCAAACAAATACGTAAAAGAACGGTAGTATCGATCTGAATACGAAGCCTGTCGTAGGCCAATAATTTTGCGCGGACGAAAGGGCAAGCGGAAGGACGGATTACCTACTTTATATAGGTAGGAACTACAGAAATTCTCAAATGCAGCAAAACCGTACGCATGACAGGTAAGGTCTAGAAGATTGTAGCATGAATGAATAGATGGAAATAGAAGACGGAAATAACCCACACCATACTAAAGAATGCGCCATAAAGAATAGAGGGTAAAGGACGGCGTTAATCATTCGCTTTTGGGGTGCGCCACGCACTCTACTTCTAGGGGATGTCGTTAAGGCGATTTTGAATGCGTATTTGGCCATACAATGACTTGCGGTGGCCAGCCGATGGACAAGTCAACGCTTTATCCTTCCCAAACAAGTCTGGTACCAATTCACCGACCCCGTAGGGATGGAAAGCTTGGTTAGCCTGGGCGGGAAATCCGAACCAGGAACCTGGAATCGGTGAACACGACAGCCGGCAGCTCCACCGGCTGTGCTATGCGTTACCTAGGAATGCGCCATGCATTTGCTATTCCACTCCCACAGTTGCAGAGTTGACTGAAGCTATAGGAAACTTGAAGTGAAACTACATAAAGCTTAAAGTGCGTAAGCAATCTGATCTAGCCAAATCCATATCGTCATCAAACCACTTCCACCTGGTAGGCCATGCGCTTGATAGTTTCCGCTTAGACTGGAACCGATTCGAAGCGTTCTACACTAGTAGCTAGACCGTTTAGTGATCTCTGACATTCCTCCATTGGATAGCCGAAGCTAACAGACTCTTAGCTGCTAATGCGCCACACCTTCAATCGTCAGCTAGTCTCGCCACTTCCAGGTGAACGTGCTCGGCCACATGTACCTGGCCGACGTGCTGATCAAGTCGCGTCCAGCCGGCCATCAGGTGCATTTCGTCTGCGTCTCGTCGAAGCTGTTTAAGTGAGTCGCTCTCGTGTTCCTGGCTTCGGATGGGAAGACATCCTGCCGACCTCCTGACCGGCCACAGAATCCCTCAGTTTCAGGCTGTGCGGCTCGTCGTGGCCGCGTTGGCGACTGCCGAAAGAGGCCGACGACTGGGCTGAGGCGTTTCGGCCACGGACCAGGTCCGGCTGGCGGGCCTACGCGCTCAGCAAGTTCGCCATCACACTGCTCGCATCACGTCTGAATCGAGTCGACGGTGTGACGGCCGTGGCGGTGAATCCGGGCAACGCGGTCACGAACGTGTCGCGGAACATGCCCAGCCGCCATCGGAAGCTGCTCGCCGTCTTTAAGAAGACACTGATCACTGTGGTAAGTTTTGTGGAACATTCCGGTCGCTGAAACGGAGTGTGCCATGCATTCTAAGAACATCACGGAAGTTCCTTCTCACCTAGGTCAGCCAACTATACGTTGACAGGGGAGGGGGAGCCTTGGAAAGTTGTCATGGAAAAATCGTTTGCTTCCTGAAAAACAATCTATGTGAATCGGTAAACACCTGGGATGTATTCAGGAAGAAGCGGCAGCGAATGTGCTTCGGGCTAGTCTACACCCGCTACCGCATGGAAAGTTCTACGATCAGCACAAGACGTCGTCACTGCCGAAGGCACTCACCTCCGAGCGCTACCTGTACAATCTGAATCACCTCGCTCAACAGCTCGTGCTCAAGATCTCACAGAAACTGCAGAACACTGAAGAAGGACTACGATAACTGCCGTCAACGACGAAAACCCTGTCTAGCGGTAGCATAGGGCTTGCTGTAGTCACAATAGTATTAGTAGTAGTAGTGTCACAACGTTGTAGTTAAAGTCGCGACGAGAGTATGCCCTCATCGGATGACCGGCTTCTGGGGAACAGACGCAAATTCGTCAACTGTACTTGCTACTGGGATTGTGCTTGTTGATCTCTCGTAGTAGGATGTTACGTAGATATATCTTTGTGCCATAAATAAAGCAGAATAAATAAAGTACTACTGGCATTCTGCTAATGTGTTTGGCCCCTAATTAGATGATCGATAGGAACTTTTATTATCTATCCGACGCGTAGGTGCTCTCCCCTAATCGTGTTTGAATTTCGTAGGTAGTCAGGCACAAATTCTTCTCGCAATGCAGCGTTTGAGGGAACTGGAAAAAACCGCTACAAGCGAAATGTTCGCCTTCTAACCAGGGCTGGGCGGAAATTTTAAAAAATTTCTCAGAAAATCAGAAAACAGAAAACAGAAAACTTCAAAATAGTTATTTGAAGTTACTTTAGTTTATAAAAACACATTGGAATTTAAAAAAACACACGAAAGTGAATACAAATGTAACTATCTCGACCTAACTATTGAAGTCGTAAATAATAAAATTGAAAACAACCTATACAACAAAACAGATTCTTTCAATTTTAAAGTAAATAGGTTTCCACACGTAGACTCACAGATTTCAATCAAAATTAAACATAATGTCATTTATACAGAAACACTTAGAATAGCTACTGTCTGTTCAACATTTCAATATTTTTGCACTAAGATAAGAGAACTTCACAGAATACTTAGACATAATGGATATAGCACAGAATTTATTACCGAAAATATAAGAAAGTGTCTAAATAAAAACAGGCAAATACTATATAAGTACAGCATGTTAGATAACTATAATAAAGCAATAAACTTTATAAAAACACTCAAATAGCTCGAAGTAGTTTTCCATCTCCTTCCATTGAACTTATAAATTTATTCTGAATAAACAAATAAATAAATAAACATCGTAATTACGTTGAAAAAAGTAGTGATTTTTTAATAGAATCACTTGTAAGTAGCACCTCCATTCTCAGCGTGTAAAGAATGAAATGAATACCGTAATGATAACATATATCACAATATCTATCCTGATACCGTACAATAGAGCACAGTATGAATTACTTTATATAGAAAGAAGAAAGAGAGTGGCTGTAGCAACAGAATTTTGTAAGTTTATTATTTTTCACTAACAATATTTAACAAAAAATGTTTTAAAATTATTTCAAACTTAAACGAATTGTAATAAAATCTTTTCTAAAATTAAATATGTGTACAATTTTATAAATTTCTTCGTTTTAACGTTTTATGGTAAAAAATTTAAAAATTAATGCTGTCATAAAAATAGAATAAATGAATAAATAAATAGTTGAAAATATGGAAAACTAAAAAATAAAAATACAAAATTATTATATTGACAATAAATAAATAAATTATAACACCTCTTTCTTCACTGATGAGCCACCGGTGAGGTGTTATAATTTACAAGGTTCGTCTGAAGGAAGGTGGCGAAACGAACCATAAAAGTTATTATCTTGGTTCTTCAAATTATTAAAATGTATTTGAGTTGCATAAGTTGCTTGAATCTTACTTAAACAAGAAGCCTATTATTATAAAGGTCTAGAAATCGTGAAAATCACTCTAAGGGCATAAAATTTTCAAGTAGAGGACTCATCAACGTTTCATGTTACTTCATAAGGAAAATGACATTTAGCTAGCGCCCATTTTTGACAGTTCCGTTTTCATTTTAATTCAAATTTTGTCTAAACATTGTAGAACTGACAATGCTCAGCACTACCTGAGTGAAGGCTATTACAAATTGCTATCAACAAAAGCCTTCAAGCTCACGAAATCGCTTCACAAAACGATAAATAACGTGAGGAAACAAATGAACCTATATACCCACCTTCAGTTCAGGATCTGAGATTTATACATAGTGACAATAGGAGGTGGACAAAACTTAGATCGCGTTGAAAAAAACCGCCCGCGCAATCGATTCGGTAAGGTGTTCGCGGTGGAGCACGCCTCCGCAACGCACTGTGGAGGCGACGCGGGACGAGGCATCTGGCGCGTTTGGATTCCAAAAATTTTGAAATTTTCTGTTTTCTGACCCAATTTTGCCCCTTTTCCCAGAAAACAGAAAACAGAAAAAAATCGTCCAAAATCGCCAGAAAATCAGAAAACAGAAATTCCGCCCAGCCCTGCTTCTAACCAGAGCTGGCTTCTTTGTGCATTCTTTTACACACTGATTTAATCTGGTTAAATATCAATAAAATATTTCACCGCAACGACGGCTCGCATACATGTTTTAATTTTAGGAAATTGAAACTGCTTCTGTCTTTATAAAAAAGGATAAAGAAGGTCGTTACTCAATCCCTTTAGGGATGCTTTACGCATTCTACTTCTACGGGATGTCCTGGTGGCGATTTGAGTGCGTATTTGGCCATACATATAATGACGTGAGGTAGTCAACCGAGACCAATCGTTCCCAGACAAGTCTGGTAGCAATTTATCACTCCGAAGAGATGGGAATTCGTTATCCTCGGCGGAAATTCCGAACCAAGAATCTGGAGTCGGGTGGACAATGCGGTGAACACCTCTCCCGACTGCGCTACACCCACACCTTCAGAGATACACTCAGTAATAAAGATAAGTGTGCCAAATATGCATTAGGTTATCGAATTATAAATATCGTTTTTGCTCAAAAAGAAATTTCGCTACAAGAAAAGAATGACCACACCTTAATACAAGAGATAATCTCCATTATTATCAACGACATGTAACCAACGTTTTCGCAAAGAATGGATGCCTTTCTTGGAGGACTCCGGTGGCTGCGACTCGAAGAAGTTGGACACCCAAGTGTCGACTTCGTCACGGTTCTTGAATTTGTTCTCCATCGACTGGAAAAGATGGTAGTCTGATGGCGCAAGGTCTGTGTTATAAGGCGGGTGAGGCAGAAGTTGCTTGGCAGCTGTGTTCACTCCTTGTTGACGCAGTGTTTGATCCACGCGGCTCAGTTGTTCTTTGTCTTTGTATAGGTCTGCCGCCTGTTTGGCCTGGATCCAGCACCTCAGTATGCACCAGACCTCTACTGTTCCATCAAGCACCGAGCATTTCTTTTTTACGTGAATGTCAGGCTTCGTCGTTGTCTTCGGAACCTCACCGGGGCTCAATCATTGCCGCCTTTATGTGGTATTGTCGTTGCGGATCCACTTCTTCATCCGACGTCACGGTGGAGTCAAAGAAAGCGTTATTCTTGGTTTTGCGGATGAGAATTCCAGCGATGGCGACATGCCTTGTTTGTGTCACTCAGCTGATGTGGCACCCATTCTGCACACCGATTTCACTTTCCGATTGTATGCAAACGACAATGGTAAAACGGTGACGGCCGGACCTCTGCGCGAGCTCATGTATAGTTTATGGTGGATCCGACACGACAGCTTCCTTTAATTCCTGGCTATTCACAACTTCAGGGCGCCGTTGATGTTCTTCATCTTCAAAGCTCTCATCACCGTCTCGGAAGGGTTAAAATCATTGTTGGCGTTGACGTAATGATGGAACTTCGTTACCAAATACTTCAGACAAAATGCGATGGGATTCTGCTACAGTTCTTCCTTGTTTGAAGTCGTAACAGCAAGCAAACCCGCGCTCGGTACTTCTGCTCGATCACTGTTAATCTTTAAAAAATCTTTAAAAGGCTCAACGAATCGGAACGAAACTTTGGCGAAAGATGCCTTCGGAAGCGCTTGTTAAACGCGTAAAGTTACATGATCCAAGAAATGACAATGGCAGAGAAATGACAAATCGAAAGCAGGCGACATTTACAATCCGACAACCTAATATGATTTAGCAAATGGTGGGGATAAACGAGCCAACCATAAAAGGAGACCAAAAGCCTGTTTCACTACAGGTGCAGTGGAATAGATAGAAGCAAACCCTAAACGGTGTTCCCTTTATTTAACTTAAGGTATGGTGTAACGAAGTGTCCTGCTGGGAAGTCTTCTTGGACAGCAAAAGAAGGAAGTTCAGTATAGAAGATTCCATCGTGCCAAGTCTGATATCGGAACTTAGAATAATTCTTGGATGGGCCATTTCTCAAACTCCCATTGTCTTTTCCAGGTTCTAAAGAAGGCGGTTACGCGGAAACGTAAGCAGAATAAAGGTTCTATGTCACGACAGCTTAAGGACAATCTTCTCTTCTGTTCAAAGTTATGCCGAGATTGAAGGACAGTCGCACCTGGGATATATTACGGAAAGACGTTCACTAACTAGGGAAGGGTTTGGACCTCCCATGGAACCAGGATCATTAGAAAGAGCTCGGAATGCTGATTAGGAATATGGGTGTCAAAGTTGCAAAATGAAACTCCTGAGCGAATTGTAACCTGTTGAAGTTGGGTAGCCTGACCACCGGTTGGTTGTGTAGGAATGAGCCGCCAGCTGTGCGGTGGCGCAGAGGTAGGGCTCCTGCTCGTCACGTGTAACGTCGTTGGTTCGGTCCACATTGAAACCGGCTTTTTTGCACATCGTGATTTACCTTCAAAATGACCTTTCATTCTAAATTATGACATGTGCTTGATTAAATAGCTGGGAAAACTATCATGCACGTCTGTAAAAATGCTTGAAGGCAAAAATCTGCTGTGGTGACATTTTTTTTTACTAATTTGCATAAATGGAGTCAAACTCTTATATTGAACAACTGGAAGTGTTTCTAACAACCTTGGACTTCATGAAACAAAGCACAAATGTGTGAAGCAGACATGTTGCTCACCCACTGCACATCTTATACTTGCAGTCGCTCTATAACCAGCAACAATGCAGTCAATTATAGCAAGATCAAACAAATACTCGCCAGAACTGACAAACATACCTGAATGGTCTGTACCCTGCCTATACCATGACTATTTCAAAATTTTGAAAACCTTTAGGCAGAAAACATAGGTAAATCTGCGATAGAAACTTCAGTAGGTTGTCTTTCTGGGTCATATTGAATTCTACGCTATTTGCCATGGCAAACAACTTGGCACTTTTCATAACGCTTTTTGTGGGGCAGAAGAAAAAGGGTAGAGGTGTCGCCAATGTCACTATAGCAATTTTTTGCCTTCAAGCATTTTTCCAAACGTGCATGATAGTTTTCCCTGCTATTTAATAAAATGCGTGCCATAATTCAGAATAAAAGGTCATTTCGAAGATAAATCATGATGTGCAAAGAAACCGGCAGGAATGGGGAGCGAACCAATACGTCGCATCTAGCGAGCAGGAGCACTACGACTGCGCCATTGCCGCAGCTACTACTCGCTCTCGCACCAGCTCTTTTGCACGGCCAGCCTGAGGCCAGGGCGGGTCATAACTCGCTCAGGAGTTTCATTTTGCAGGTTTAACACCCATATTCGTAATCAGAATTCCGAGAACTTTCAAATGATCCTGGTCTCAACTTGGAGTTCCATGGGAATTCGAAACCCTTCCCTGGTTAGATTCTACTTTTCAGGGTGCGTAAAAAGTATTGACGCAGTAAATGGCGGTTGTGAAAATAGCAGTGCGCTATAATATTTAACATCTTCACTCCAAAAATATGGAAAATTATGTTGCTAATACGATAGAATAACTCGCAATTGATGCTGGCTCCTTTACTGTGAATTCTGGAGCGAAAAGGACAGCGTGGTCTTCAGCGACTGGTCCCTACTGTTGGAAATAGCTCAGACCTTATTCTCCAAAATCGCCTAAAAAGAGTAATCCAGCGGATTCATGTTTAAGCTCTGCTCGTCTAACCAGGGAATGCCGTCAGCTTCCCATGGAACTTCGGGATGAGACCTATATCACGTGAAAGAGCTCGAGACGCCGATCACAGATATGTAGACCAAATTTGCTAAATGGATCTCCTAAGCGAGTTATGGCCGGCGGAAGCCGCGATGTCTTCCATGTGTTAGGCGCGCTCAATGGGCGCAGTATTACGCGGTAATCAGCGGTTCGGCTATTAGCGCCGCCGCAGCTGCTGGCGGCGCTAACAGCCGAACCGCTGATTACCGCGCAATACTGCGCCCATTGAGCGCGCCTAACACATGGAAGACACGGCGGCTTCCGCCGGCCATAACTCGCTTTTGAGATCCATTTAGCAAATTTGGTCTACATATCTGTGATCAGCGTCTCGAGCTCTTTCACGTGATATAGGTCTCATCCCGAAGTTCCATGGGAAGCTGACGGCATTCCCTGGTAAGAGGCTGCTCACAACTGTGCGCTTTTGTCTGTTTGCTATCATCGGACAGAAATTGATAATTTTGGGATTTAACGTGCTATCGTGCTTGAACATCTTGTAAGCATCATCGCTTACGACAGAGCCGTAGTTGACTTTTAGGCTACTTATCTCTTTCCTCACCGACTGTTTTTAACAGCCCTAATTCTCCTGTTAATGTTTTTTGTTTATTGTGCTTGCCAATAACAATACTCAGCCAAGTGGAAAAACAAAATACACGTAAGATTTGTATCGACCTTTTATTAGGTTTTTTATTACGTTTCGGCGATGGTGGCGATGTCCGTTCCTCCACGTGGTGCCACTGGAAACTACTCGCTCTGCGAGTTAAGCCGAACACGGACACTCGATTGCAGGCGACAGGCCCTTGTGACAGGCCGGCCTACGAAGACCCATGTCACATCACATGGTGTATGACAGCTCAAGTGTTTCGAGATAGTGCTACGGCGTCCGCGGGAGCCGACGCGCACTCGCAGAGCCCGGCGAGTGTGAGAAGTATGCGAGGGTCCCTGATGCGAGGACGGCATCGGGGGGCAACTGAGCTAGTCCGAAAGTCCCGTAACGTAAGCAGGACCCGCGTGGCAACGCTGAATGTGGGTACGTTGACGGGCCGCTCGTGCGAGTTGGTTGAAGCACTGGAGCGTAGAAGAGTTGATTTCTGTGCGGTGCAGGAGACGAGGTGGTCCTGCCGCAAGTCAAGGGACATTGGACGTGGCTTCAAGGCCGTTCTATGTGGAAGTCCCAGGACCACCAGTGGTGTCGGAATAATCGTCTTCGAACGATTTCGTGACTCGATTGTAAGCGTCGAGCGCTTTGACGATCGATTGATGAAGATCGTTGTCGCCGCGAAGGAGCGACTCTATCACTTCTTCTCTGCGTATGCTCCGCAGACTGGCTGCTCGGATCAAGCCAAGGAAGAGTTTTGGAGCCTGCTTGATGAGAAGACAGCAGAGGTACCGTCGAAAGATGTCACCATTGTCGCTGGTGACCTCAACGGGCACGTCGGCGCGACGAAAGACGGGTACGGCTGTCATGGTGGGTTCGGTTACGGATCGCGTAACGCAGATGGTGAGCGTATCCTTGAATATGCGGAATCGCACAACCTCACCATAGTGAACACCGTATTTCGCAAACGCGATTCCCACCTCATCTCGTTCTATAGCGGGAACACCAGGACTCAGATAGACTTTGTCCTTGTGAAGGATCGAGACCGAAGTCTTGTCACAGACGCGAAGGTCGTGCCGTATGAGACGGTCGCCCCACAGCATCGACCGCTGATCTGTACTTTAAAGATCGCCCCTCCGAGGCTGAAGCAGGTCGAGCGATGCGGTGCTGCAAGAATCAAGTGGTGGCGAATGAAAGAGAAGGAAGCAGCTGTGATTTCTCGCGTGCGGTTACCGACAGTGACAACTGTCGACGAAACTTGGGAGAAGGCCACCGACGCGATTCGTCACGCTGCACGGTCGGAGCTCGGCATCACGAAGCCTGGACGACGGAAGGTCGACAAGCAGGCCTGGCTGTGGACAGATGACGTGAAAGCCAAAGTTCGAGAGAAGAAGACGCTATATCACGTGTTTCTCGGCGAAAAGACAGCCGATAACTGGCGGAAGTACCAAGAAGCGAAGAAAGCTGCAAAGAAGGCCATGGCTGTTGCAAAAGCCACTCATTATGGAGATGTCAACGAGAAGCTCGAGTCACGCGATAGTGAGCGGTATCTGTACCGACTCGCAAAGAATCGCCATCGCCAGACCGAGGACATCGAGAAGTTCTTCGGCATCAATGATGAGAACGGCCGTCTTCTTATGGACCGCAAGAAGGCATTGAAGCGATGGCGCGATTACTTTGAGGAAATCTCTACAGTAGAATTTCCTCATCCAGCCATCCCCTCAACGGCTCCAACCCACGGACCCGTTCAGAAGATCACCGTGGAGGAGATTGAAGCGGCTTTGAAGAAGATGAGGCCAGGCAAAGCGACTGGGCCCGACGACGTGGCAGCAGAACTGTGGAAGTCGAAGTTTTGGTACCCTGCTGAGTGGTTGGCGAAGTTCTTTAATCAGGTTGTGGCGGAGAAAAAAGTGCCTGAGTGTTGGCGCCAAAGTACGACGATCCCGATTTGGAAGAAGAAGGGCAGTCCTGCAGACTGCTCCAATTACCGTCCGATTCGCTTGCTTTCGCACAGCATGAAGATCTTTGAGCGAATTGTCGATGGACGAATTCGGGACATCGTCCAGCTGTCCAGCAATCAGTGCGGCTTCGTGGCTGGCTGTGGCACCATTGATGCCATACACGCCGCCCGCCTCCTGATAGAGAAGCATCGCGAGAAACAGAAGGCAGTGCATATCGCCTTCCTCGACTTGGAGAAGGCCTTTGACCGCGTACCGCGTGAAGTGATATGGTACGCCTTGCGACATCATGGAGTTCCCGAAGAGCTCATAGAGTGGGTGCGAATTCTCTACTCTTGTCCAAAGAGTCGAGTTCAAGCTGCAGCTAGAACCTCGATGGAGTTCCCTATCTCTGTCGGGGTACACCAGGGTTCTGCGCTTTCCCCACTCCTCTTTGTTGTCGTCATGGATGCCATCACACGAGATCTTCAGAAGCCCGTCCCTTGGACGTTGCTTTATGCCGATGACGTGATGCTCGCTAGCGAAGATAAAGGTGAACTCGAGCGAGAGGTGCAAGCTTGGTGTGATCGCTTGGAGCGGTTTGGACTCAGATTGAACGTGAAGAAGACCGAGTATTTAACGACGGACGTTACCGAGTCCAGCTCCATCAAGGTTAACGGCATCGAGCTTCCACGCACTGCGGTCTTTAAGTACCTGGGATCAGCAGTCGCGTCTGACGGCAAACTGATGGTCGAAGTGAATTCACGCGTGAGTGCAGCTTGGTCCAAGTGGCGCTCGTTGACTGGGGTGCTCTGCGATAGGAAGATACCGGAGCGCTTTAAGTCAAAGATCTACAGGGCGGTCATCCGGCCAGTAGCGATGTACGGCGCTGAGTGTTGGCCTGCCACTAAGGAAGTTGAAGCGCGCCTCAGCGTCATGGAGACGAAGATGCTGCGCTGGACGGCAGGAGTCACGCGCATGGACCGCATCCGAAACGATGCTATTCGGCAGAAGTTCGGTGTCGCGCCGATAACTGACAAGATGCGCGAAGCTCGCTTACGATGGTACGGCCACGTTCTGCGTGGAAAGGAAGATAGCGTCCGCAAGATAGGCCTTAAGTTCGAGGTGGTAGGAAAGCGGCCTAGAGGGCGCCCGAAGCAGCGCTGGGCTGATACGTTACATACGGACTTGAAAGCGGCTGGCGTCCACCCTGATCTAGCGCTGGATCGGGAAAGGTGGCGTCATGACACCAGAATAGCGGACCCCGCTACGAAGCGGGACAGACGCTGAAGAAGAAGATTACGTTTCGGCGATGACGCCTTCGTCAGAGCCTGGAAAAGTCAAGTTCATTGCTCTACGACATTGCTTCCTGACTCTTTGTTTCCTTTGGAATTCACTCCTGTAGGATGGAATGGCGTTTGGGTGAGATTTTTAAGGGCTATCATTTATATTTTGTTTTGTCATAATAATTACTTAATAACTTATTTTTTGACCCTTACGAATTTTTTTGCGATAGTCCTTAGCACCAACACCCATCTGAGAAAGCATCCTCACATCTGAAGTACTGTAAAGGTGTAACAGAGTGAGGAGAAAGAGAGAAAAAGAAAAAGAATAATGCAAAGATTGTCAAGAACACAGAGTGAAGTAGACATTTAGGTCAGCATTAAAGGAACCAATTGCAAAAGAATGCAAGAAAAAGAAACACAAGGGAGTAACAAAAACTTTTTTAGCTAAAAACATAAAAAAAAACTTCTAGAAACAACTGCAGGAAGACTAAAAAACAATAGCCCGCTAACAAGAGAAGAAGGGTCGTAGAGGCTGCTAGCAGGCGAGGCGGGGGAGTAGACAAAAACGGTGCGCAGCAAGAGGAAAATTAATGAAGTATTCATTTCTTCTGATAGCATCCAAGAAAGGGCCGCTGTAACGACGACGGTATCATGTTTTTCAGTTTTCTGGTGCATGTTTTTTGAATGCAATACAGACAATAAAACTAAGGATAAGGATAGAGAACGGCGTTATTCAATCCCTTTTGGGATGCGCCACGCATTCTACTTCTACGGGGTGTCGTCGAGGCGATATGAATGCGTATTTGGCCATACAATGACTTGTGGTGGCCAACCGATGAACAAGTCAACTCTTTATCCTTCCCAGACAAGTCTGGTACCAATTCACCGACCCCGGAGGGATGGAAGGCTTGGTTGGCCTGGGCGGAAAAACCGAGCCAGGAACCTGGTATCGGGTGCAGGCGACAGTGGGCGCCTCCTCCGTCTGCGCTACACACGCCCTACAACAAAAATTTCACTCAAAAATCTCGAGAAGTTGAAAGAGAAAGCTGGAGCTGAAACGAAAAGAAAGTGCTTCAATGCTTTTTACGCACCCTGTATGATCTGGTGCCTCGACGAATAGGTATGTCAACAGCAACCTCTGGATTCTTTTGTTAGTGGGACAAGAATGAAAAATTTTCAAAATAGTACTTGTTGGTCATAAAGACCGAATCATAATAATAGTAAAAAGAGGTTTGTGAAGCATTCGTGGAGGAAGTACCATAGTTTTTGTCCAACCATCGCGAGGATTCTAACTAACATTAAAACGATCACTCCTGGTATTTGATGGTCTGCTGTTGGCATAACTTGCAATAGAATCTAGTGACCAAGCCAGCAAATTAGAGCAAAACATGGCGATGAAAATCTGAGCACAAAGCATGAAAACCAGGTGAATATGTACCCTGCTTCAATAAACGAACAGAAAGCACCCTTCCGAGCGGCAACTCCAATCATCACATCGTTGAATTCATCCGCACAAAAGTTGTAGGGCTTGGAACCAAAGGCTGTTCTCGATTTTGTGTTAGATCGACTTGAAGCTTTCACGTCGTTATTTTCTCGCATGTATTGAATTGCCTTCAGAGGAGAATCATCATGAGAGTACAAGAGGGGTGCAAAAAAGCGGACAGTTCACTAACTGCCCAATTTTCACAGCTTAAGGATTGCTTTTACCAGGTCTTATCGGTTACGATACTCCAGGGGCCTGATTCAGCAACCGCTTACCGGCCGGTAACGGTGATACGTACCGCCGAACCCTCTTATATGACATTCATCAGCATCAGGTTTGGCGGTACTTTTCACCGCTACCGGCTGGGAAGCGGTTGATGAATCTGATCCCAGGTATAAAGGTTTTGATCCTGAGTGGTTGAAAATGAACGAAGCTATGATCATTTGAAGGTAGAGGTCAAAACGGCGAGAACTGCCCTTACAAGGAAAGGTTCCCAACTCATGGTGAGCTTTTGCGATGTTATTTTGACAGGATGTAGGGCTCTGTGAGCAGAGTCCAGAAGCACAGTCAGGTTTTGCTGGTCGCTTTTTCAGAGACCTGAAAAAGAGGTGTGAAAACGTGTGCGCAATACTGATCAACCTCTACGACACCCCACGAGATGTGCCTCGGTGAGGCAGTCGGTAAGAGTGCCGCCTCGTAGGAGCACACCGGCGGGCATTTCAGTTCGAGACTGAGTGCTGCCAACATTTTTGCACATAATAGTTTGTTGATATTACGCTTTCTCATGATCATAGCAGTCAATTTTAGACCATCAATGCTTACAACACACCAAGGCTCTCTATTTGTGCCTTCATATGTGCTAGTTTTCCAACTATTCATATCTGTACCCCACCATATCATACCGTATCACCAGTGATACCTCATACGCACAAATACGCTTGTATTGAAAGTAGGTAACTAGTATAAAATATACCAGTTACCTATCTTTATACATTATATATGGCATAAGATGTAAAATATACTTATATTGAAAGTGGGTAACTGGTATAAAATATTACACAAAAAGAGTACTACCCGTAACTTTTCTTTAGATTGCAGATTATAAGCCAGAGTTACCGACAGTTCTGCGCTCCGGTGTTTCGGCCGTGACTGTCATACGCGTGGGTGGAAGCTGGTTACGTTGGTGTTCACCCAGGACCCTTCTCTACACTTACAGATTACGCGTTCAACAAAGAAGAAGTGGTCATTCCTTGGCAGAGAGAAGTTTGTTCATCACTGGCTTTTGGTAGATGCTGCCGGTGATACTCGCTTGTGTTTGACTTGTTTCACAGTTTGGTACCATAGCTGTTTGCTAAAAGGGAAACAGTAAGTATAAGACTTTCAATTTAATAATATTTAAGACTTTTTATTTCCAAAGAAATGATATGGTGGTGGTACAGATATGCATAGTTGAAAAACTAGCACTTATGAAGGCGCAAATAGACAGCCTAGACAGTTGTAAGTATTGATGGTCTAAAATTGACTCCTGTGATCATGAGAAATCGTAATAACATCAAACTAATCGTACAAAAATACTGGCAGCACTCGGGCTCCAACTGAAAAGCCCGCCGGTGTGCTCCTACGAGGCGACACTCTTACCGATTGCGTCACCGAGGCACATCCCTTGAGGAGTTGATAATAGTTGCGCGCACGCTTTCAAACCACTTTTCAGGCCTTCAAAAAAGCGTTCAGCAAAAACTGACTGTGGTTCTGGACTCCGCCCACAGGGCCCTACTACATCCTTTCAAAATATTAGGTTGTAACGAAATAAATGGCACTGAACCACCGTAAATTTAAACTGTTAATATCTCGGCTTGTAAGCAAGTATATTAATCGAAATAAAAACCTTCTGATTCTACACATCTTTGCCAACGTGCCACAAGCTTTTTTATCCCAGTAGCATAACAAATCAGAAGTTCTGGAATTGACGAAATCTTCGAAGGCACTTTCGGCATCCTGTTGGTATTTGAATATTTTCCCTACCAAGAAGTCGCCAAGATGCTTGAAGAAATGGTAGTCTGTTGGGGAGAGGTCGGGAGAAAACGGATGTGGTAGAGTTTCAACGCTCAGCTCATTCAATTTCTGCAACGTCATTCGTGCTACATGGGGGCGAGCATTGTCGTGCAGAGGGAGAACTCGCCTTCGGTTTACCAAGGCCGGCCGGATATCCTTCAACTTTTTCATCATTTCTTCAATTTCAATGCAGTACTTCTCTGCCGTGATGGATTCGCCGTCCGAATTGTGGAGCATCCTTGACCGAATGCGGCGTTGATCTTCTCGTCCGCCTCCTTAGCTGTAGTGCCCAGCTTGAATTCATACAAGTAAATGCCTCGGAATACCCTTTTGTCCACCTGCAAAAAAGTCAATAAAACTCTAAAGTTCTCCCACTTTTACATAGAAAATTTGGTACTCGCCGGTAGAGCAAAGTTTGCGCTTCTAAATGATATACCACGTGTTACGGTTTGTTCTTGATCAAACGCGTAAAGACGCGCCAAAAAATGGCGCGAGCCAGTGCCATTTAATTCGTTACAGCCTAATAGCATCGCAAAAGCTCACCATGAGTTGAGAACCTTTCCTTGTTAGAACCACATGCTGCGGGGACGTTTCTCTGCCTCAGCAGTCGACAGCTGTCCATCCCGTTCTCTTCCGTCTCCCCGACGCGAGTGAAAAACCGAGTCTCAACTCCAGATCCCAGACTCCAGAGGTCTATAGCGTCACTGCGTGCCCTATAGCCGAACGACTGTTGGTCAGACGGTAAACAGAAGGTCAGGAATGTATTCGGCTTATTAGTCCTAATGGCTCCTGCTAACTGAGACACGTTGCGCTGGTTTCTCGGAACTCCACGGTATTCTTTAATCAACAACATGTTTTTCCCTAGCCAAGAGATGATGACGGAGAGCGCAGATGGATGAAGGCAATCCTGGAATCCGGTACAGATCCGTATTTTATCCCTACTTGATTCTCTTTAGCCTAGAAGGAGAACGATCCCTACCAAACATCCCTAGCAAACCGACGGTCGTTTGTAGCAGAACTCGGTGAGATGCAAGTGTAACAGAAAGCAAAAGGAGACGAATCCCTTCAAATCTCACTGGTGGCTCACCGGTGGCTCACTCGCGGTTGGCCGCTAGGGGATTAAAATTATCGCCGCATATGTGTACTTCAACGTCCTACACAAGGGCTGATTTTCGCACTGATTTTCAGCAATCCGACACAGCCGGCTGAGTTCATCTGAGCTACAGCGATTCCGACGACCATTCAGAAATGACGACGATCTCATAGTCGCCCTCCTAAGGGCACATGTACTTCTGTAGCGCATCACAGTGCCAGGTCGCCGTTGTAGAAGGAAGGCTGAAGAAAAGCCAGTAGAAGTGGCATCGTTGCGTTCACGTCAAATGAAGGTGAAAGGCCGCTATCACCAGGTACACGCGCCCCTTTTCAGACCTTCATCCAGAATCTGTGTCTGGGCGGCACTCGATGGTCGACGACGACGTCTGCAGCGAGTGTTCTCGGACTCCTGCAAATGCTGCAGTGTTTACGAGTCGTGGATGATGACGGCGAAGAGCCGGCGGTTGCACGAAGGGGCGGAGCCACAACTATAAAAGCGGTCGACGACGTCGCTGCCGACGTCGTCAACGTTCAAGATCGTCTACAGCACCACTAATTCCAATAGAAGCAGCAGACAGGTAGACAGCAATGGCCGCTCGACGTGTCCTCATCACAGGAGCCTCATCTGGAATCGGTGGGAAGATCTTCGCTTCAGAAGATGTTCTGGAGAACTTGGAGTTCAACCGGTTTCTTTCAGGGCTCTCACTGGCTGAACAGCTATGCAAAGAGGGTCACCAAGTGACTATTACCGTCCGGGACCACGAGAAGGCAACTTCGACAAGGCAAACCCTCAGCGAACGACAGGTGACTGGTCTAGTGGAAGCAGCTCAATTATTAGTTGAATGTCATCTTCGGCGAAGACCGCGCCACGCATGTCGCAGGCTTCAGGAAGAGCAATTATCTCCAACCATTTCTAGGTCTCAGTCGACGTCATCCAGATGGACTTCTCGATCTGGTCATCCGTAGTCGACGGCGTCAAGGAGATCCTTCAGAAGAAAATGTGAGTGTTTCCTTGTCCACGAGGGCGATTTTCGCTCTTATAGCCTCTAGAGCTCGCGCTAGTCTATTGCGGAAATCGCTTGCCCTTCAGAATAGCATAAGTTCATCGAGAAATCCGCTCACGAGGAAGGTGTTGACGAGCTGCAGGTTAATGGCGTGGTATTTCTAGGATCTTCGACATTGTGATTCTCAACGCCGGCACGATGTTTCCGGACGAAGCGACTACCGCTGACGGGGTGGAAACATGCTTTCAAGTGAGTTTTAGCAGCTTTCGGCAAGAAATGACCCTTCAAATCAACAAAAGTTCGCTGACAGGCTGTTCTATGCGATTTCTCTAATATCTCTCTATTTTTTCATGATGTATGAAATTTCTAAAATCTCTAACGTACCTAATTTCTCTAATATCACTCAAATTTCTCTACTTCCTCTATTATCTCAATGGTATCCTAATAAGTGGGCGCGTGTAGCGCAGTCGGAGGAGGCGCCGGCTGCCGCGTGCACCGATACCAGGTTCCTGGTTCGGATTTCCCGCCCAGGCCAACCAAGCCTTCCATCCCTCCGGGGTCGGTGAATTGGTACCAGACTTGTCTGGGAAAGATAAAGCACTGACTTGTTCATCGGCTGGCCACCGCATGGCCAAATACGCATTCAACTCGCCTCCGCGACATCCCGTAGAAGTAGAATGCGTGGCGCATCCCAAAGGGGATTGAATAACGCCGTCTTTTATCCTTTATTCTTATGTATCCCTGAACTTTCTCCATTAAGCCTAAAATTTGTAAAATGTCTTAGGTCTACAATTTCTCTAACAATTTCTCTAATATTATCTCTCATATACCTGCAATCTCTAAAAGAGTTCATCACATTAGCAGAAGTTCACTGATCTATGCAATATCCCTAGTATCTTATATCTCTTTTTTCTGTTAGATTCAAAATCTCTGAAACCTTCAACGTCTCCAATTTTTTTGATATCTCTCGAATTTCTCTAAGACCTCTTTCCCATTCTAACCGAAGCAGCACGAGACCATAGCAAACGTTTGAAAAATTAGCAAATAGCCAATTTCTTCAGCTTGCGCCATGCGTTCGGCAGCCCCTTTGCAGCCGTATAAGTGATTGAGTGGTCATGCATAGCTGCAAATCCGCATAGTTCATAATCGACTTCAGAAAAACATCCACACTGTCAAGGTCAAGGGTCACGGTCTCACTAAAAGCTGTCTACTAAAAGACAATTACCAATTACCAATTGCTATTTGGTAGTGCCTCCTCCGACTGCGCGTGTGGCGTTAAGTTCCTGGTTCGGAATCTCCGCGCAGGCCAACCAAGCCTTCCATCCCCTGGGGTCGGTGAATCGGTACCAGACTTGTCTCGGAAGGACAAAGCGCTGCCTTGTTCATCGGCTGACCACCAAAGTCATTGTATGGCCAAGTACGCACTCAAACCTCCTCCACGACATCGCGCGGTGCCGTCCAAAAAGGATTGAGTAACGCCGTCCTTTACCCTTCATCCTTCATTATTTGTTTTTAAATCGTTTATTGGGTTTCATTACTCCTTCTTATCGTATTTGATGTGTTATTTGACTACTCTTGTTTATTATCTTTGTAGTGCTCCCTAGCGTGCATAAATAAATAAACAACAATCTGCATCTTCATCTTCTGCCACAACGGCAACTGATAGAGCAAGTTAGTCCCATGCATTGAAACTACAAAGCGCAGGACTATGAATAGTCGACCTTTAAGAGTTCTCCTTAAGAAATAAATTTGAAACAGGAAATTACGGACTTCTCATTTCTGAGTCCCCTTCCTCTAGAAGAAGGCCATCTAAGTCCATTGGACCAGTGAGATGGCGAAATCGACCACTATATAATTGAGTTAGCGGTCGGTAACGACTGAGTGATCTAACCTACGTGAGATGCGCCTCATCATCTACAGCGCGGGGTGGAGTGATCAGCAGAGGAAGCCTCCTTGTGCTTGACACAGTGACAACTGCGCGAACTTCAGAGAGTCTGGATCTATAAGACGGGTCCCCTACGTCACGTAACAAGCGTTCTGATTCCGAATCAAAAAATCAAACGATCACATCGACATTGATAAAAACGATTTTTTCTCTTTTTCATCTTTCAATGGCGTCACTAGGGGACATAGCCTACGTATTCAACCTCAAAAACCGCATTCTAATGTCTTTCAAGGTTCCTTTATGACCCGAGTTGTCAAAACTTGGAACGAGCTACCCTCAACACTAATTCACTGTCTTCCTAAGACATTTAATTGCAAGTTAGAAACATTGCTGAAACAAAAAGGCCTTTTGTGATAATGACTGCAGCCTTTTCAGGAGATAGTAAATCAGAAAAAAAAAACAGAATTTTGCATTTTAAGTGATTCATTAAAACAAGTATTAAAGACAAAAAAGTTGAATCAATAGAAGAAAGAAATTCTTGATAAACGATCTTATTTACAATAATCAGTCTACTTCATAATGCTTAGTGAAAACGTTATACTGCACCACGCTTGGATAGTAAATATTTCGCTTCCTCCTCTGCTTTTTCAGCAAACGAAGTACAAATCCGAATTGGAAAAACCAATTTCCACTTTAAGCAAACCAAGGAAGAAGTCGCTTTAGCTGATCTTTTAAAAACCAGCGTTTGGTGCAACCTTTTGTACTAACTATTCTGTATCACTTTTTGGCTAAATAGCATCTGTGTTTTACTTTTGCCAATCTTAAAAAAGCCAACTTTTGCTGCACTCTTTTGTGTATTTATTTTGTGTCTCTTTTGGCTTAATAAATGTTCTGTTCTGTTCTGTTCTGTTCTGAATACGTGTAACCGACGTCTGCCATGAGCATGTGAGGACCACTAAGGGGGTGGTAGAGAAGGGCAGTAAGGGGGACCTCCAGGATGGACCAAGAGAGCGAGGAAAAGAACAACCTGGAGGAGGGACCAAGAGAGCGGCCAGGAAAGAAAGGGACAACCTGGAGGAGGGACCAGGATGAGGAAACCTGCAAGAACAGACCAGTAGGGGACAATAGTGAAAACAAAGAAGAGGACCAGGAGTTGGGGCCAGGAAGGTGGTGGGGGGGGGGGGACGGGGAAGACCAGTAAGGGCGGGCCAGCAATTAGCGCTTCCTTTAAAAGAAGTGCTAAAGAATAATTATAATTTGAGAAACAAAGATCTTATAAGATTCAATTCTTGACGGAGTTTAAATTTTTCAAAGAAAGCTATACTCCATAGAAAAAATCATTTTAGATTTTTTAGAAAGCGAAAAAAGTGATTTGAAAGAAGTTCGCATTGGTGTTAGAAGTGTCCAGTTTTGAGTAATGCAATTTGGTTTGAAAAGTGTCTAATTTAGTTTAAAAAATGTCCTGTTTGTCTTGGAATCTATCCAATTTAGCTAGACACGTGTCCAATTTGTTTTGAAGGTTTCCGGATTGCTTTGAAAGGTATTTAATATGACGCCAAAGCCTCTCTCTACGTATACGTAGTAGGTGTAAGGGGTGTTTGCCATAAAATTCTGCTTGTTGTGATTTCCTAGAATCCGTTAAGGTTAACGACAGCGCTAAGCGACCTTATGTGCCAGATTCTATACTTATCAGTCTCTGCTTAGGTAGACGTAGTAGAAAACGTCCCTAGGTCTGCTCACACGAGGCTTATCGTTAGATGGGAATGCCATATGGCTTAAAGGAAATCAGAGAGATTCCGGTCAGCTGAAGCTAACACTGGAGGATGTGAAACAGTGGAAGAACATGACGAATATAGGTCTAGAGCTGGACTGTTAGGGAGGGAATACCTGCACAGCTGCTCATAGACGGTGGCGCTTCCTGGCGTCATTCGCCTATTATTTTTTATCGCACTCGGTTACTGGCTTTGTAACGAAGCTGTGACTTTTCGTCTTAACTCTGCTTGTGCTGTAGTGCATTCGAACACTTCTTTCGAGGATTCAAGCCAGCTCGCTTTACCTTAGGCATGTCTGCTCAAAACTCTTTGTGGTTACTGGCTTAGCTTCGTCTTTCTTTCCTCCTTTCATTTTGTTTATTTGATGCTGTTCACCCATTTGTTGTATTAGATTCTCTTTGAACCAGCAGACAACCAAACGAAGGGCCGAGATCACCGGCGATTCTCACAGTGACCAAGCTCCAAAGACCCTAGTCTAGAAGACTGTTCAAGCTGTTCTGCAAGCGTCACCACTTCCAGGTGAACGTGCTCGGCCACATGTACCTGGCCGACGTGCTGATCAAATGTCGTCCGGTCGGCCATCAGATGCATTTCGTCTGCGTCTCGTCGACGCTATTCAAGTGAGTCATTTGCGAGCCTTGCAGCCCTCCAGGATATGGCCACGTTCCGTAAACAGGCGCTGTTTACGCACGAAGGGTCCTAATCGGTCACCTCCGTATGACAACACACCACTCCCAGTCAGGCAACTTGTCGCTTTCAGGCTGTGCGGCTCGTCGTGGCCGCGTTGGCGACTGCCGAAAGAGGCCGACGACTGGGCTGAGGCGTTTCGGCCACGGACCAGGTCCGGCTGGCGGGCCTACGCGCTCAGCAAGTTCGCCATCACACTGCTCGCATCGCGTCTGGATCAGATCGACGGTGTGACGGCCGTGGCGGTGAATCCGGGCAACGCGGTCACGAACGTGTCGCGGAACATGCCCAGCCGCCATCGGAAGCTGCTCGCCGTCTTCAAAAAGACTCTCATTACAGTGGTTAGTTTTCTACTGCACACTGGAATGCGCCACCATAACAATCCCTAGGAAGACGTGTTTTGCAACTGAATCGTAGGAGAAGTCCAAGCAGTGGCCGGTGTCCACAGCACGATATGGGGCTTATGGTCCACCTAGCTTTCTAGCTATATGGCTCAGATTCACCATGATGAAGCTACCACATCTTCTGCAGGAAGACCTTTTCCAGCCCCAAATGTAGACTGGCAACAAGCTATTTTCTAAGGAAAACGTTCAAAATCCTGCTGCATAAAAATCAATAACTCCGATAATCATTAAAAAACAATAATTGACAATTATTGATTATTGACAACTTCTGAACATCGGATGAACTTCACAGTCTAATTGAGGAAGCAACCAAGCGATCAATATCGATCCATGAGAATGTGTAGGTCGGGTGGAGAAACATCACAGGAACTAGAATGTCGACCGACCAATACCGCTCGATATGATCGATTTTTGCCAAAGAAACAAAAATATGATCGCTGCTGTGAAAGTATGGTGGTTAAAAGCATCGCCAATATATCGATCAATAGCGATCGATATGACCATTTGAGGAAGAACCATGCAAATATAATGACCGAAAGCAGAACCAACAGCGTGGTCTACATCCCGTCACCTGTCATCTGTGGTACCGTTGATCATCGAACTGCTCGAGCGAGCACAAGTAACGTCTCCATTCGTCCCTGAAAACCCTGACGACGTTCAAAAAGCGCCAAATCGCTTGTTCAGGGTGTTCATGAAGAAGTCTGACCAGCGCGTTCGTGTCCTGGTGTTTCTTTCACACCCTTGGAATCCAGTCCGTGACGGTTCTCGTTCAGCGGGTGTGCGGGGAGCGCATTACGTGGCCGGCCCATCTAATATTCGTCGACTTGATCAAGTGATTTTCACAGCAGTGATTCTCAAACGTCGACAAAGCTCGAAACTGCTTCGTCGACGTTCGAAAAGAATGGAATGGTCTGCATAGCAATCAGTATTGATCAGGAAGACAAATTAACGCTTGGTAAGGTAATCCTAAGGCCTTTGTCATACCATCGCTCACCCCGAGCGACGCCTAATGATATGCGGTATCGATCGAGCGGCGCGATGGAATCGGTATGGGTGCATATTATTAGACGTCGCTCGGGGTGAGCGATGGCATGACAAAGGCCTAAGGCCCGTTTAAGCTTCCACCGTCGTATGACGCGATGCCATGTATAGAGGCCAAATTGATTGATCGCATCGTTCAGCGTCGACGCCACGCTGTTTGAGTGAATCGCGTGAACCCGCGACCAATCGCGTGGCTCGGCGTTGGATCACGTCGCGCTCGAAATTGGCGCGATACGATTGATCGCTGTGAATTGGGGCACAGTATTGCTGCTCCAGTTGTCCTTTGCAGTGGACCCGGAATTGTGTGCACAATAAGGCCTATGTCATACCATCGCTCTTCGCTAGCGAAGGCGATGGAGAACTAACATAATTGGGGAAGGGACGGTATCAGACGTTGTGGAGGGGCAGACGCCTGTAGCAGTTGTCCGATCCACCGCTAGCGAAGCCTCGCTAGCGGGGTGTCATACTTACGAGCGATACGGCATCGCTACCGATGCGACCGCGTCGCTGAGCTGAGCAGAGCGTCGGGCAGCATCGGTAGCGATGCTACGACGCAGCTGCACACAACGTTATTAACTGAGCGCCTATTCGCTAGCTTCACGCTAGCGAAGAGACTTCGCTCATCGCTCTGTTAATCGCCTTCGCTCGAAGTGAGCGAAGGTATGACATAGGCCTAACGTGCAAGTACGCAATGGTGTGTGCTTGCACGCGTAATTGTGGTAATCAATGTGGTTTCGTTTCTGGCTGCGGCACCGTTGATGTCATTCACGCCGTTCGTCTTCTGCTAGAGAAGCACCGCGAGAAACAGAAACCGGTGCATTTTGCTTTCCTGGACTTGGAGAAAGATTTCGACCGCGTTCTGCGAGATGTTCTATGGTAGCGACGGATGTGAATGAGCACGGATCCGCTAAGATGAGTGGTACTGAGCTCTCATGGGTTACATCTTCTAAGTATCTTGGATCAACAGACACGCCCGATGGCAGCCTAAAGTTGGAGGTCGGTTGTCTTTTTCGTCAAAATATTTTTCGTGATCAGTCTAGCGATGTATCGACTTCTTCTTGTATTGTAGTGGGTCCATCAAACGCGACTTATCCCTTGTATCTGAACTTTGTAAACGGAGCAGCCATTTTTGGCGAAGGTTTGTATTTCGTGGAGACGATTTCGTTATCAAATGCGCTACATTGGTACTGAATGTGCGATCGGGTCCGAGAGGGTCTCTGGATTCGCGAACATAATCCAACAACCAATAGTTCAAACGAGTGTGTGTAGTTCAGCCGATCATCATTCAGTTTTTGCCGTTCATCCCGATGTGTGAGCTCTGAGGCCATGCATTCAATACACCTGACATCAATATGGATTCGCAGTTGATGGGTCTCGAGCGCCCAATGGTGGCTGTATAGCTGAGCGTTCACTCAGTAACACTGGTAAAACGATGGGTACGGCCTGCATCAGTGAGATTTCACTGGACATTCGCGAATCAATGAAACCGCCAGAGTTGCTGATGTAAGGCCTCGTGCATACATCCCGTCGCCGCGATGAGATTTGCAGAGCGACGTGAAAGGATATGGAGTCCTCAGTGCTCGTCGCTTCGCTCATCGCACTGCAAAGAAGCGCGACGGCGATCCGCCCAGGACCAACGCTAAACATCGCGCGCGGCGCGAAAAAAGTATGCCATGCCCGCGATGGGCCATCGCGCATGTCTGCCACCACTCCTGCGGCGGCTGCGGCAAAGCTTCCTTTGACTATTCGACCGTGCGCAGGGGAATCGTCATGAACTAAGCGCGCGATGGCGTCGGGGCGATGGAAATATGCCTACCGCCTAAAAGCTCCGCAGACTTCTGCGGCCAGCGGCGGGAGGCGGGCGGCGAAATCGATGGCGGCTGCCGGCCGGCCAGCGGCGACGGCGCGGTACTGTAGTCTTTCTAGTCGGGACCAACTGCTTACGCGCCCGTTTCCGCTCTGGATCCCCGCCGCGAAAGGGCAGAGCGCAGACAGACTCTCCCGGCGCCGCTGGAGCGGCGCCTTCTCGTATGATTCAAATCAATTTCCGCTGGCGGCGAGCTCTGCGTCCCCGCCTTATGATGAAGGATAGGGCAGCGGCAACGCCGCAGAAGTTTGTGGGGGCCTTAAGGGCCCGTTTATACTTCGACGCCGAGCGATGCGACGCCACGTGTTGTGGCCACATTGATCGAGCGAGGTGATCAATCAATTCGGCCTCAATGCATAGCCATCGCGTCGCGCCGCGACGAAGTACAAACGGCCTAAGGCACCGTTTACACTTCCGATCCCGAACGACGTGATAGCATGTATAGTGCCCGAGTTGATCGATCGCGTCGCCCGATCAATGTGGCCACAATACGTGGCGTCGTGTCGCTCGGCGTCAAAGTATAAACGAGGCCTTAGATTTCGAATTCCTTCCAAGCCTTAAGGCGAACGAGGCGAAGTTGTCGAGATGCAAGACCGAAACAAAGTTGTTCCACCATACTAAACCTCCGTGGCACAATGCCAATTCTGACAAAATGCTCAGGTTTCATGACAGTCGGAAATGGAAAATAGGCCCGGCCACACAACGCTTAATAAAACCTGACAAGAAGTGAACGCAACGTTGGAACTAGGTCAACCCATCTCAGTAAATCTTTGAAGCACATGATCACTTGTGAACGGACCCACCACTGACATTCTCACTTTCTCGCTTGAAGTAAGCAGCATTATCACCACCAACCAAGACTTACAGACGCCCTCCACTGCATCGGTTCCATAGGCGCTCTTATTCCTGAAACCCTGTAGAACTTGGAATTGCTAAGCGTAACCCTCTTCAGGAAGAAGCAGCTTCGAACGTGGTCCAAGCGTGTCTGCATCCACTCCCGCATGGCAAGTTCTACGATCAGCACAAGAAGTCGTCATTGCCGAAAGCGCTCACCTCCGAGCGCTTCATGCACAACCTGAATCACCTCACCCACCAGCTTGTTCTCAGGATCTCACACCAGTCGCAGCTGGGAGACGAATAGCACTGAACACTTTTCATCTTTCCTTTCGTTAACAACGTCGACCACCCTGCCACAGTCCCTTGAGGCTTAGTGTAGATGTAGGCCCGCCACGACGGTGATGTGGTCGTTGAAGACGTTTCGAGAATGTTCTCTTACCGGGTGGTCTGTGAATGTGAGAACGGACGCGAATTTGGCAAAAACTTTACTTTTTACTGACATAGTGCGTGTGTGTATTGATCTCCTGCAATGTGATGTCATCTTAATTTTTTTCCTTTGTGTAATAAATATTGTAATAAATATATTCACTCATTGAATCTGTTGCTACTTATAGTGACGCGTCGCTTCATCTTAATGTTAGGACAGGAGCTGGCCGAGGCTAGATCTCACAGCCGATCGGGGCTTCGGTCGGTGTGCAACGATGGACTGGTCTTCATCCTGGGAGCTTTATTGAAGAGCCGCCACTCGTGGCGTAGATGAATTACACTACAACTGCCGAAAACGCGCCTTTTACAAAAATAGCGTTACGGCCCGTTTATACTTCGATGCCGAGCCACGCGACATCGCGCGTCGTGGCCACATTGGTCGGCGACGCGATCGATCAATTTGGCCGTCGCGTCGCTCGGCGTCGAAGTATAAACGGAGCCTTAGGGGTCCTTTAGTATGCGCGCGACGCGGGACGCGATGCACGTGTAGTGGCCAAATTGATCGAGCGACGCGACTGATCAATTCGGGCACTACACATGGCATCGCGTCGCTTGTCGCGCGCACACTAAACGATCCCTTAGGAATCGTTTAGGGGTCGTTTAGTGTGTGCGCGACGCGCGACGCGACGCATGTGTAGTGGCCGAATTGATCAATCGCGTCGCTCAATCAATTTGGCCACTGCGAATGCATCGCATCGCGCGTCACGCGCACACTAAACGACCCCTAAACGATTCCACTAACGATTCACACTAAACGACCCCTAAGCGAAACGATTAGTGCGCACGCGATGCGCGACGCGATGTTATTATAGGCTCCTACCACGATCGCGCGACGCGGTGAATCACTAAAAGGCCCCACAGAGTTCTGCGGCAACGCCGCTCGCCGCAATGGTTAAGGATAGGGCAGGGACGCCGCCGGTGGCGAACTCTGCGTCTCTGCCCTATGGTTAAGCATAGGGCCGCGGCGCTGCCGCAGAACTCTGTGGGGGCCTTTAAGGCCCCCACACACTTGCGGCCACCGACGGGCGTCGGGCGACGAAAACGATGAGTCATGCCGCTCCGGCAGTCTTGCCGACGGCAAGCGCAGTGGCACGGAGCGGCGAGGCACTGTCCTTCCATTCGGGACCTACTGCTGCTATTCGCCTTCCAGCCTTCGGCTCTGCTCATACTTCGAGCGACAAGCGCGACAAGAGCAACTGGAGCTACGGGGGCGACGGACGTAGTGCGGTGTACGTCAATAATTACGTACTCCACACTCCGTCCGCGACGATTGTAGTGTGGAGTACGTAATTATTTACGAACACCACACTACATCCGTCGCCCCAGTCGCTCTTGTCGCTCGAAATATGAGCAGACCCTTCGATGGTACGTGAAAATACCCTCCGTGCAATCGATTGAATGATCAGGCTTTCGAGATGGGGCGCGCTAGCGCACCGTCCAGTGGAGCCGACGACGCGGCATCGTCCGCTGGCTTAGCAGCTTCGAGGGGACTGGAAGGGATTACAACTCCTCTTGGTGCAGCACTTACATATGAGCACACGACTAAGTAATACTGGAGACCGAGTAACCTCAACTTGCAGGTAACGATAAAGCATCATAGCATAGCATGTAGCATGTGATGTAACTTACCTCGATAATGTACATGTACATGTGCACTGGTACATGTGATGGGACCTACTTCGATTTTTCTTTTGTTTTTTCTAAGACATTCAATAGGGTAGACGATTCCAAATTTATGCAAAAACCCGAACATCTGAAGTTCCGTCACTTAGTGTGCCAATCGATACAAACTTACTTTTTAGAACATAGTTTTCAGGTCAGGATGGGAGGTACTTTTTCAGTCTGTAAGCCCAAGTTTATACTTGCACCTCTCCGCGGCGCCATGGTCGGAATAGATTTCGACGGGGCGACGAGAAAAATCGATATCTATGGCGACCGTGATGCCGCGTGGAGGCGTAAGTATAAACTAGGGTTAAGTTAGCGAAGAGTGGAACCTCAGTGTTTTGCCCTTATGAGAATAAATATGTATATCTTCGTGTTGGAAAAAGTCCAAAGAAATTAAGAAACTAGAAGTAGCTCCGTAAAAATCGCCTACAACTCAGGAGAGCCAAGTGGCTGATGAGAGAAAAAAAGCAACAAAAATTCGCACACAGATGGAATATGAGTCTGGTCTTTGTGATGTAACCCTTCCCCAGGGCCAAAATGATTAAGCCAACTCAAACTCCCATGTCTCATCCCTAGACGCCTTCTATGTCATAATCGTGGAACCTAACCTTCACATTATCACCAAGAGCATGCAGATTCTTTTAGCTTTCATTAATATTAACTCTGAGCGGAGGTGACTGCTTAAATCCGACATATTGGATCAGACTCATAGATTAAGAACGTCGAAATCGATGCAACCCTTTGAAAAAATGTGGATTCTAAGACGGCTGTATGAGCAAAACTCACTGTGTGACACATACGCTCTAAGCAACTGAATTTCACAACCACGAAGAACAATTCCAAATTGCATTTTTCTTTAGAATTTACTGTGCCCCAGTTTCGTAACAACTGTTGCAAAGTGCTTTTCCTTAGCGTTTACCGTGAAATGCCTAATTTCGGATTACGTTAAGTCAGCACTGTTTTCCGTAATCTATTTAGACTCCTATGGGCGCATGGAGCGCAGTCGGAGGAGGCGCCTGCACCCGGTACCAAGTTCCTGGTTCGGATTTCCCGCCCGGGCCAACCAAGCCTTCCATCCCTCCGGAGACGGTGAATTGGTACCAGACGTGTCTGGGAAGAATAAAGCGCTGACTTGTCCATCGATTGGCCACCGCAAGTCACTGTATGGCCAAATACGCACTCAACACGCCTCCACGACATCCCGTAGAAGTAGAATGCGAGGCGCATCCCAAAGAAGATTGAATAACGCCGTCCTTTGTCCTTTATCCTTTATTTAGATTCCCGTTCCCCTCGAAGCTGCTAAGCCAGCGTACGATGCCGCGTCGTCGGCTCCACTGGACGGTGCGCGAGCGTGCCCCATCGCGAAAGCCTGACCCAATCGATTACGCGGGGTATTTTTATGTGGAGTCCAAAACCGTAGCTATTTTTTCGGAATACCTTCTGAAGTCGGAAAAAGGCGAAGGCGTGGGCGCGAAGTTCATCATGCCCTGCTGTCACCCGACCGAATATGGTTGGCTGGCACAGTGGATAGTGATGTGGCCTGTCGGCTGCACGGAGTGGGTTATACGGTTCGACCCCCGGTTTCGCCGGTGCTTGCACACATCGGGTTGTTATTATTATGTGCATCTGTGACCACAGGAGTCTATTTCTACACGATTAGTGCTTAGTAAATAAGTGTAGCCCTTTTATACTTACCTCTCTATGGAACGTATTTACGCTGTATCATATCAACGACGATACTGTAAATGCACACAAACTCATACTCTTCAGCTGATAGGTCATGGATTTGGATTGTATACCGGTAAATACTATACACTTACTAAAGCATTAATCGAGCACAAAGTGGCTTCTGTGATCACGCATGCCCATAATAATAACGAGCCGATGTGTGCAAAAGCTCTCCCGACACCGAAGGTCGAACCGTAAAACCCATTCGGTGTTGCCGAGAGGCGACATCGGTATCCACTGCGCCAGCCGATCACATTAGGTTGGGTGGCATCAGAGCGTGAGAACTTCGCGCTCACGCCTCCAAACGCGTTTTTTTTTCGACCACAGAAGAGCGTTCCGAAAAAAATAACTTTCTGTAAAAACTGCATCGCAGAAGCTCACCGCCACTTTGGAGGCTCTCTTTGTGAGTGCACTGTGGTCTTTCTGGCACAATCCACTATTTCACGTCAAAGAGGTAACCACCCTGCGTGACGAGAACCACCGTAGAATGCTACGTTCATTAGTAAAGAATGGCAGAACCTCCAAGACGAACCTGGTGCTATCGGAAAGTGGCTGAATGCGAGTTTGAGCTCTAGAACGCTCCGTGCAACCATTTATGACCCATCTCTCACCACTTCCGTTACATTCAAATTCAATGATAAATGAATCAAGCCATATAATTGTGATAGTTCAATTATGAAAGTATGGAAAACAAAGAATTAGTTAGGTTTCCGCTTCGCACGGGCCCTTACACGAAAACGAAACAGACAGAGTATCCTTCCCCCTGAGCTTATCAGTAAAGGGGGGGGGGGAAGGAAGGATTTGCTGCTGTAAACTAACCCGAGCTCCTCCTGTTGAAGTTGGACTTGGCGAGCAACAAAAACGTAAAGAAGCAACTTTAAGATGTTACAGAGAATGAATGCTATAAAGATAGCACCAGAAATGAATAAACCTTGAATGAAAGGCATTAAGGAGATGTAGGAAGGGTGGCAGTAAACAAGAATAGATAGAACAACTCGCCGCAGTGGCACGGAGAGCGCAACGTGGCTCACCGAGAAGACCCACCATGGGGAAGGGAGATAGAGATAGATCCTTAGATGGAAAGCGAACCCGTCCCTACGGGGTGGGTCAGTTTGGCACCAGACTTGTCCGGGAATGATAAACCATCAGCTGGCCACAGCAATTCATTGTAGAGCCAGATAAGCATTCAAATCGCCCTCACGACATCCCTTCGAAGTAGAATGCCTGACGCATCCCAAAAGGGATTGAGTAACGCCGTAGTGTCGTTTATCCCTTACCCTTGCTCCTTCGTTTCAAACCGGAGTTTATTTGTTCATTAACTCTGGGGAAACGTTGTGAGAGAAAGCTTTCAAAACTTCGATTGAATGGGCTCCCACAGGGCTGTCATCGTGTTACTGTGCTATGGACGTTCACAAGGGCAAAGTGTGACTTATGTAAAAAGACAACTTGGACAATTGGATAAACGGCACTCGAGGATGCACTTTAGGCCGAACAATAGAAAGCCGTTGTGTGCACTCTGGTTACCGGGGCTAACCACCACAGTGTCTGGCTGGGATGAACCAGCATAAAAGGACGGCACCGTCCATGCAGAGCAACAACCCACAAAATGCTCGTTCAACTGCTCTGTGTTCTGCTGCTCCTGAACGCCTTCACTTCAGAAGCTGCTTATGATGTAGGTTGACTAGTCGACAGCGATTAGTCTCCCTTTAGTCCTGGTCACGGACATATTAGAGCTCCTTTCAGGTTTGCAAGGATAGAGCACAGCCTAGCGTGTGCCAGAGACACAAGGAGAAAGGCAGGTGTGACGGCGAGGATAAGGATTGGAAGTACATCATGAAGCTGAACTGCAAGAAGACGTGCGGATTCTGTACAGCCTACTAAGGCTTACATCGATTAATGGTCTTTTTCACAATAAATGACCAACTTCATGTCGTACACGAACTTTGTTTGCATCATTTGCAAGCCATTAGGCAGCAATGGTTCGCCCGAGTTCGTCTTGAAGCATCTTCTCCATGACTCTCGATCTTGAGTTATTTCTGACCAGCAGGCAAGTACCTTACGTTTTTAGTTAGGGATACGGATCTCGTCTCGATTAGGAAGCGCATCTTGACATCGTAGTGGCAGCACAACGCTTCCACTTGAGAGATTCTCCGCGCGCAACGATACTCCTGCGTTCATCATTTTCTCCAATGAGATGCCATGGCAACGGATGTTTCATTCTATCATGGAGAATGACGTCTCCGACTCCGAACATAGTCCTTTGTTAATTTTTCGGCCATCTTCATGTGGAACTTCAAAGACAAACACGATTCAGTGTCCAAAATGCGTGTTCACCTTAACACAATTGCACAATAACAATGTACGTTCTGCAGTGATGTGCAAATGAGAAACCTTATTTTTAAGTCAATTCTGGAAGCGGCAGGGCGTATCGGGTTCCATTTGATCGCTCCGCAGGAGACCAAGGCTCGAAGAAACGACGTACGACATTTGAAAGATGGAACACTCGTCGTTCAGGCAGAGAAGGTCGCACAGTACCGCAGAATCGAAGATGCCATGACTGCTTTTCGAGGGGATTTCGACAGAAGAGTTCTACTTCTTCTGTACCACGCTGGTTTTACGATGCAGCATTATTAGGCCTGACGTTTCGATAGTATTTCAGTTATCGCACACCTGAAAGAAATTCGCATCTTCGTACATCATGCACTCACATCGTGAAAGTATTCAATTTCCCAAGCTAGCTAGAAGCAATGGGATCACAGGAGTATCACAGAGGAGCTTTCCCAATATGCACGCAACTCACCGCTGTCCTGCCAGTAATGAAAAAACCCGCCCAACTAGATGGCAACCATTGAGCAAGTAAAACACGCGAGGTACATATTTTCTCGGGCATTTGCTCTCGACAACCACTGGCTATATACATGCATATGCACATATATATGCGTATGCACTACATGCGTATGCACATATATATATATGTAGACAAAAGCTGGATATACGTGGATATATGGCTGCACAAGAATCCTGCAACACCCTAGCAACACTAGCCGATCCTTAAGCCTAATGGTATACTTCCATAGAAGCGTATGCGAGGTGCAGGTAATCGCACCGGGGCCCCTCACCTGACCAATCGGCGCAGCCCGCCACACCCACTGCAACAGGTTTTCGTCCCAATAGCAAGTGGTTGTGTGGCCCCTCGAGAGCGAATGTCCGAGTTGGTTCAGAGGAGGTCAGGAGGTCTCACAGTTCTCACAATGGAGTAAAGGGTATAAGTCCACTTCCAATGAAAATGCATTCGTTACTGTTGTTCATTATTGGATGTCATATACGAATCCAGAAGGCCTCAATGATCTTCCTGACGCTTCATTCACGAGTGGAAGTCAAAGTCATCGTATATTCGGTGTTAAAATCGTGTACGCTACTGTCTCTTAACGGAATTTACGCAAAAGCTAAATGAGGTCCGCCTTTGATTGCCAGATGCTCTCTGATGCGAGGAAAATCAAATATCAAGGTTGAACATTGAGTCTGAAACATTTTGAGTATAGTCTCCATTTTAATAAAGCAGCATAAGCTTATTAAGCCTACTAGGCAGGCACCGCGAGAAGGTGTACGACGGACACGATTTTAACATTAGGCACACGATACACTACACTACACAAGAATGAAGTCGGCGCCAGAAAGATTCTTGGGGACTTCTGTATCCCTGAACGTAATCCAACAACGAACAACAGTAACGAGTGTGTTTTCATTAAAAGTGACTTCTTGCCTTTTGTTCCGCGGTGTGAGAGGGAGCACCATACACCTCCGTATCATATACCGATGCATTACATGTGCTTCACTTGCTCAATGAATACTGCAGATTGGACAGTATTTCAGTGCGTGTAGAACAGCGGCGCATTGCGTTCGTATCGGAGCTGCTCCTACTTGACACTCCTAGAGTCCCACTGCTTCTAGAAGGTTGGGAAACTGAAGTCTCTGGCGATATGAGTTCACGGACTACGAAAATTCTATTAGAGGGGGGGGGGGCAAAAGTAATGAGACACCCCATGCCATGTCCATATATCTCGTGGCTGGAGTCTGGTTTCGTGCTTGTCGTATTTGTATGTTTGTATGCTACTTACTGAAGCCCATCTGAGAAGTTACCACTTCCGCCCTTTCCAGAAGCATGCCAAAACCGCAGTCTGTCTCATGCCGAAACCCCAGCCTGACGAGTCAACCTGTGTCGCGTAAATCTCGCCCAATTCCCAACCCCGAGCAGCCTGGGCTCAATATTCACGCAAGGTGAGGAGTACGTCTTCTACCTTAACCCTGCCAAGCAGCGAGTCTGGGTGAGGCATGGTCACCTGTTACCAACCTTCGTTCGGCGAGATGTTCACGGCGAGAAGCACCTTTGGAGCTTTTGTGTCTGCGCCCATGGATCGATTTACCGGAATTTGTTTCCCAAGAGCACTACGATGAAGCCCAAGGCCATGGTGAATGAAATAGAAGAGAATGGCCGGCGACCTGCTCTTATTCATTCGCAGCGCTTCGAGAAGGTTCTTCTCCTCGACAACGCCGCACCCCATCGGGGACAAGTAACCATGGAAAAGCTTGGCCAGCTGGGCTACGTTCACATGCCTCACCCACCGTATTCGCTGGGCATCTCTCCATGCGACTACCACTACTACTTGAGCCTACAAGACTTCCTAGTCGGAAGGGACACAAGAACCCAAGCAGTCCTTGACAACCATATCGAGCAGTTGATCGACACCAGGCCCAAGCAGTTCTGGAAGGATAGGATTGGGATCAGGAAGTTGGCTGAGCGATGGCAGCAAGGTCATTGTCCTTAATGGCAAATACATTCCTCAGCATCGTTGAGTTGTAATTGAGTTATAAAGAGATAAAGATTTTTTCATTTTGTCTCATTACTTCCCCCCCCCCCCTAATAAATACTTTAGTCCTATGACATCTTCGAGATGTCATAGGACTAAAGAAGGGCGTCAGGGTGAAGGATGTCATAGGACGCGTTTAGCGCAGTCGGAGGAGGTGTGACCGTCGCGTGCACCCGATACCAGGTTCCTGGTTCGGATTTCCCGCCCAGGCCAACCAAGCCTTCCATCCCTCCTGGATCGGTGAATTGGTACCAGACTTGTCTGGGAAGGATAAAGCGCTGACTTGTTCATCGGCTGGCCACCGCAAGTCATTGTATGGCCAAATACGCATTCATGTCGCCTCTACGACATCCCGTAGAAGTAGAATGCGCTGGCGCATCCCAGGGATTGAGTTACGCCGTCCTTTATCCTTTATCCTTTATGACATCTTCGATACCTTCCAAATGTTATCAAAATTCCTGAAAATGGTGAAACTGCTGCATCGAAATTCCCGAGTTTCATGATCGTCGATTATGGAGTCTCGACAATTTTCACATGCAGCCATCCCATCTGTGGCTCCTACCCACGGTACTGTCAAGAAGATCAAGGTGGAGGAAGCAGAAGCGGCTTTGGAGAAGATGAGACCTAGCAAGGAAACTGATCCTTGATGAGTGGTTGGCGAAATTTTTCAATCAGGCAGTAGTGAAATGAAAGGTACGTGAGTGATACCAAGACAGAACGACTATTTAAAATTGATTTATTTAAAACCAGAACGAACACTAATTTTGAGCGGACCCCTGTTTAGACGTCTGGATGGATAAGCTACCTTGAGCATGACACCATTTGTTATTGCTACCTTTATTAAGAGCGAAAAGAAAAAACAGCAATGCACCGTACAGTCCTGATTCACAGCTTATTTTCAACGAACCTTGGCTACACATAGAAATAAGCCGTTAAATTGCATCAATGAGAGGATCGTCAACGTATTTGAGCTGATTAAGCGCATTACTGAATTTCGCGTTCGAATTCCGCACCTGAGCCAGCAACGAGGACTAATTTCCTTTCATCCTTTGTTTCAAATCACCTGTAGGTGACCAGCAGCACTTTCAAGCTGTTGGAAGTTTAAAAATTTAGATGGCACCTCCACGACTTATACGGTCTAAATCGCGACTGGTTTCTGATACCAGACGGACCGAGACTTGTCCTTGCACTCTGGATTTCCCGATGTTTTCAAGTCCAGATGAATGAGATGAGTAGGGCAGTCTAATGGAACTGAAAACAAGAACTTCCGATACAGTTCGACCTTGACTGTACGCATGGAGAAGAGATCGTCTGGAAGGGACTCTCGTTTCGCGGTTGAACAATGATCACTTCCTTTGCCAGCGAACTTCAACCGCCTTCGCTTCCATGCCGCTGATCTTTGCTTTGCGTTAAAGATGCAGACAGCTATTCAGGAGCACTGCCGCGTGAATCTAGACGACGCTGAATAGACGCCTCCGGCGAAGGTTAAGGTCACAGCTGATAAAGGAGCGCCGTCTAGGCATCCTCTAAAAGCTCCGAACGAAGGCCTTTCTGCTGGGAAGCAGAAAGAAGGTGGCGAATCCTCTCCTCAAGGATGAGCACACACTGACTGAACGCTCCCAAAATCCTAAAACATTATGAAGTATTAATCCCTTCTAGGATGCGCTACGCATTCCACTTTAACGGGATGTCGTGGAGGCGATTCGAATGCATAATTGGCCATACAATGACTAGCAGTGGCCAGCCGGCAAACAAGTCTGTGTGTACTTTTCTCGGACGACTCGGTAGCAATTCACCAAATACAGACGGATCAAGGTTCTTCTTGGTTTCCCTGAGTGGGAACCAAACCAAGAACCTTGGGCTCTGAGAACACCTGACGGCGTCTCCTCAAACTGCGCTAACACGCGCTCTTTTCAAGCATTATAGCTCGTCCTAAAATGAGTCCATCGACCGTCGACGAAGCTCGGAACTCAGGAGGTCTTCTCTCACTTGCTTAAATCGTATGATCGAGTACCGTCCTCTCGACTCCTCGCTTCGCGACGCTGACCGGTCGTTCATACATATATATGATCAGATATCGTTGCGTCCGACGTTCGAGAATTCTCGCCTGAGCTGTTTCGATAGGTAACAGAATCGATTGTGTCCACTGTCGCTTAATCCCCGTCATCACCTGTCGTCCCGTTCATCATCCAGCTGCTCAAGCCAGCAATGTATCCTTTCGTCCCCCTTGCGTGACAGATTAGCTAATTGTGTCGTGCTTGCCCGAGGGACACAAAGATGAACACATCTTTCGTTCAAGGCGTTCAAAAGGAAGTTCTATCAACGCGTTGGCGTTCTGAAATGCCGCGGAAAAGGGTCTCAGCGAGGCAACTTACATGGCCGACCCACCTAATTTTCAAGCCCTTGCACAAGTGCTGAAATTCGGATCTCTGGAAGTCTTTCTGAGATCTTCTTTCGATGATAGCTCCATGATAATTGGGGCGCGCAGCCAAAAACGTCTCTAATCTCTCACGTAGCACCCTCGTCGCACCCATATGCCGTGCGTCCATCGCAAATTGCAAATCTTCGAATTCGCTGTCTTGAAGCAGCCAGCTAGACGAACTACAATACAATAGGACTCTAAATATGAAAGAAAGGGACTAAAGCACAAGGATAAGGGATAAAGGATGGACTATGCACATATTCCGGGCCGCACTGCGAAAATCAGCTCATAGGAGTCATACCTCGCCCCAATCCACCGCGATCCATCGCATCGCACCCATTTCGAGCGCAACGCGATCCGACGCTGGGTGACGCGATTGGTCGCGGGTTCATGCGATTCATTCCGGACAGCGGACGTCGACGCCGGTGAAGCGATCAATCAATTTGGCCTCAATGCGTGGTCATCGCGTCGCGCCGCGACGAAGTATAAACGGGGCCTAAAGTGGCAAAATTGATCGATCGCGTCGCTCAATCAATGTGGCCACCATACGTGGCGTCACGTCGCTCGGCGTCGAAGTATAAACGGGGCCTAAAGGTTCTCACACACTTCTGCTGCAAAGCCGCGGCTCTATCCTTAACCATAGGGCAGGGACGCAGAGCTCACCGTTGGCAGCAAGCGGATGCGCGGCGATGAGCGGCATCCGGCGGTGAAGCCGCCGCTGGAGCGGCAGCGGCAATAATGATTCACATCATTGTTGCCAGCGCCGCTAATTTCGCGCAGATTCGGCAATGGCAGAGACTTTCCGCGCCCTAGCCGTTCGCGGCAGGAAGCGGCCAGAGCGTGAACAGAAGGCAGGAAGTCGAATGGCAGCAAACCGACTGGAAATACCTAAGCTTGCCGCCGGCAAGGCTGCGGGAACGGGGTGACTCATCGTTCTCGACGCCCGTCGCTGCCGCTCGTCGCAAGTGTGGGGCGTTAGGCCCCGTTTATACTTCCATCGCCAAGCGACGCGATCCGCGATTACGCACCATTGCGTACTTGCACACATGCAACAGTGCGCACATTTCCGGGATCACTTCTGTCGGTTTTATTGAGAAGTATGGAAAGTTAGTGAAGCTATACTGCCCAATTTAGCGTTGCTAGAAGAGTAAGAATGATTCTGATTCAGCTGAATAATAGAACACTGTCGTTAAATGGCTAAAATTCTTCTCACTTTTCTTCAGTGTTTACGTAGTTCGGTGCTGCAATGCATTTTTCTGGTGTAGTGACATCAGCTTTATCAGCCAAATGCTTCGCCGAAGTGGAGGTACTAGTGTTTAAACCGAATACGCTGATTCCATGTAACAAAGGTTCAAGGGATAGTTGAGAAGCCGCAGTTCACCAACGTTGGCAACGTAGTAGTTCATCAACGTTGAGTTCATCAACGTTATGTCACTCGCAGTGTAGGTGATACCGTTTGAAGGAGATTAACTTGGATATAGTCGAAAAGCGATCTCGATGGTGATCAAACCAGAGCTAGATTGGCATGCTGCATTCGAACATGAGCTAGATAGTTAACTAACAATGCGGTACACTCCGGATAATGGAATGCTGACGAAGAAGGAAAAGTAAAGAAGTGTGGAATCCAGCTTTTTTATTCCTGCGTGCTACACATTAAGCAGGCCGCTCTCTTGTCAGTTCTGCAGGCATACAATGTTGAGGCAGTTGTTTCAAGTCCTAGAATAATTTGGAATATGGTCAGCTCTAATACGCACCGTTTTCGTATCCATTTTTAAAACATGGTTGCTTAAAAAAAGCTTGGGTGTAGTGAAACTGTGGTTATACCTAATCTTAGCTCGTCTGTTGCAGAAACAGAACATATTAGTAATAAACAATAAAACAAGGAAAACCAAACAGTTGGGAATTAACTCGAGAAATTATCAAAATTTGGAAAGACACTCACCTCGTGGCCGAAATCCGGCTCGTCTCCAGGGAGTCCGGGCAGACGGCTACCTAAAATCGAACAGCTGAGGTCAAGGACATTAAAAAACAAAAGGGAACACATTCGCAATAAACAACAAAACAAGAAAAACCAGACAGTTTGGAACAAACACGAGAAATCATCAGAACTTGAACAGAGACTCACCTCATGGCCGGAATCCGGCTCACCTCCATAGAATCGGGACGGACGACGACCTGATACCTAACAGCAAAGACCGACACAACAACATCGATCGACAGAACAAATTAAGCAAGAAATAAAACGAAGTGCGAAGCCGCACTGCGAAAATCAGCTGATCGGAGCCATATCGCTCCCCAATCCACCGCGATCCATTGCATCGCACCCATTTTGAGCGCGACGCGATTGGTCGCGGGTTCACGCTATTCATTCCGGACAGCGGACGTCGAAGATAAGCGACGCGATCAATCAATTGGGCCGCATTGCATGCAATCGCGTTTTACAAAGTATAAACGGGCCTTAAGCCCTCAGCCGACAACATGCCGAAGGGTGATTCGTCGGAGAGTGTGAGCGTGCACGTTGGTTGCAAGAGGTCACTGGACTTCCGTCTTCTGGACGTCGATTTTTTGTTGATATTCTGAATCAGTTGACATTGACCAGGGCACTCGTCGCCATTTATTTGCAAGACCCTGGATTATCCGTTTCAGTAGTTGAGAATCAAGATGGAGTTCGCATGCCAGCGGAGTGCCGCGTTATGTGCCGTGGAAGCACTCCTCTAGACATTCATCCGCCAGTACGAGCGCGCACATTATTGTAAACATAAGAAAGTACATTTTGACTGCTGAATTATCAACTGAATTCACGACTCGCGGCATTCGTGTGTTGAATACGCGCTGCACTGGGTGAAATTTCCGTAATGACTTGAACTCCTATAGGAGCCTCGAGTTTATCCCCCGGTGCAAGTCCTAGATGAATGCATACCGTCGTCCGCACACGGCGCTTGCACGATCACAATTGCCAGAGATGATTTACTCACAATGTTTGGGCGGAACAAAAATCGGGTTTTAAAGATTTTATTTCAATTGGATCAAAAAGCAACAGCAATTACAACGCAAATTTAAAATTATAAAACAGTCGTAATGATCCTCCGAACAGAACGAGAGACATACGTATATACAGAAGATATGGAACAACCATTATGGGTTATAATTCCATTCAAAGGCATCACTTTTTTCACCTTCACTGGTTCTTGGATCGACATCGTTGGCGCCATCCCGCTGAACCTTACGCAGCCATCTCGCTCTGTTTTTCAGCGAAGTTTTATCTCTCCTCCACATTTCTTCACGTAGATTTTCTGGAACCCCACAAACTTCTCTCTGAAATACTTTGTCGACCAAGAAGTCCAGTATCTTCAAACCGCTGCTATCTTACTTTCCTCGTGAAGCCAATTTTATCCACAGATTGCTCCGATTGTCTACAGCGACCTCCACTGTTCAGGTTCGTCACGAAACACTTCTTCTAAGCTTCGAATGAATTTCATTGGGTCGCTGTTTGCTTTGCGCAAAGCGGTGACCTGCTTTATAGTTGCGTATCGAATTGAATCTGTCAACTTCGTCTTAAATATTTCCTTATTAGATCCTACCCCTTTGTAGTCTGAAATATTTCCTTATTAGATCCTACCCTTTTATAATGTTTGTGATATTTTATAACGACCTTCTGCTGATACAGCTGGCTGCCTCTTTAAGACCTCGCGGAGCATGGATTCCGTTCGTTGTTCCTTGCTCTCTCCAAGTGCCTTTTTTGTTCTAGATCCGAAGTAAGTAGTAGTAGTATCGCTCATGCCAGTTTTTCTTCAATGGCGACCAACCATCGCACAAATTCGTGTCCTGCTGGCGATGACAACGGTCCTCTTTCTAACGCGCATATTATAGGCGATTAGGTCCCAGCTCCAATATTGAAGGCCTTCTGTCCCATTTCACCATCCGCCGTTACCTGCATCACCTTCATCTCACAGATCTCCTTCGGGTCTGTGAAGAGGGCCTGAAATTGATTAGATATCGCGTGAAAGTAACAGTACAACGCAACCAGTCATCCTCACCTTCGCTGCCGAAGGTGGCGAATTCGTGAATGAATCCTGAGTAGCACAAAGAAAAGCAAAGTTAATTTTTTTATTATATCACTTCGGAGGAATGTGCTTTACTGCCTCCTTCTCATATTTAGCCCTACTGTATTTGAGTTCGTTTAGTGAATTCGAAGGTACCGAAGGTTTCCGACAAAAGCATGACATATATGTACTCACTATACTCATATATGAGTGCGACGACAGAAGCAACGTGTGAGACGTCGGAGCGTCTCTGGCTGAGCGCCACAATTGTCATGAACTCATCCTCGGAAGGAAGAACAGTTTGGCCTCAAATGAGCGGTTGAAGTCTCGAAGTGAAAATGAGAAATGAGGTTACCTTTCAACTAAGAAGATAGAAGATAGAAGCAATTAAGAATGTCGACAAATTGAGGCAATTTTGGACGCCCCTAAGAAAGTGGCGTTAATTTGATCTCCTAAAGCAGGTATGAGTGCCATTATGGGTAGCAAGTTCTTCCACAGTTCACAGTATACACAGTTTTCACCTACATGGATATTCTCGCCTGAAATCCGAACAAATTCTCTTATCGTTGCCACAATATTGTGCACAAGACTACTTTGAAAATGTGCAGCTTTCCAGGATTTCGATCCCAGACACTGTTTTTCTGCAGCACGGTTGCACACCATTTAGTATACCCTACAAACATCAGTTAACGTGGACAGGTAATAAAATCGTCTCCATTGAGGCTAACCGAAATGGTACATTTTCACCAATCGAGAAAACTGAGCATGAGATACTCGCGAAAAAATATCACTCCAATCCTCTTGAGTTGTTAATTAAAACGATCTACGTATTTCTTGCAATAATATCAGCAATACCCCGAAAATTCTACTGAAACGGAGGGTTATGCACTTTATTTTCGAAAATGATCCTTTGAAAGGAACCACTGAAAATGACAAAATCGCTCTGACTGAAATTTGAAAATTTTCAGAAAATTGTGCAGTCGGTACCTCCTTGAGGAGAAGAATTGAGCTGTATAAGCCGTTTTCCATATGGATCACTCCGAACGACTCCGACGCTTTGCGACGAGACATAGACACTAGTTATGAGCGGTATGGTACTTCGGAATGTAGCATGTTCTAAGCGTTTACCTAACCTTCCAGTCATCTCTGTCAACTTTCAAGGCATATTTTCAAACGTTTGAAAGAAGGCCATCGTGTTAATAGCAATTCTTAAGTCAAGGACGAATAGTCCTGATGTATGCACATATTTACAGTCACCGGCTGGGTACTCCTCGGACAACACAAGAACTATGGCGCCTATCGGTGTGTTTGTTAGACGTCTCTAAGTGTGCACTGTCTTCGGTCACATCAGGGCGTCGTACCGATCCGTGGTAAACAACCGAAAGTACGTTCGAGATACAAACAGCTTCCAGGGGAGCACGAAAGGCGACATAGCCCAGAATCGACCAAAGTTCCGGTCTCACCCAAGATAGCCGAGCTCTCTATGCCTTCGTGATTGGTGAATAAAACTCAGCCATTCATTTTCTTGCTAACATGTAGACCAAAGCACTCAATTTGCCCCTAGAATATCATGTGGAAGTGAAATGCGTAGAGCATTCCACACAGGGGCTGACTGACGTTGTTCTTTATCCTATGTACACCATTTTTACGCCTAACTCGACACTTCCCAAATTAATTTGGACACTTCTCAAATCAGATTAGACACTCTTCTGGGCAATAGAATTAGATGCACATTTATCATCATCATCATTTTCAGTAGCGCTTGTCCCTCTTGGTGGTGAGGTCCGCTCTTCTAGTGTGGTGACGCCATTTCTCCCGATCAAATGCTTGATCGGGATGCACACCAGCTATCTTTAAGTCCAAGTGCAATGTGTCTAGCCAACGTTGCTTCGGGCGTCCTCTGGGCCGTTTTCCAGGGACTTCAAGATTCAGGCCAATCTTACAGATGTGTCGTCGTTAGCGCGAAAGACGTGGCCATACCATCGTAGACGAGCTTCGCGCAACTTGTTGGCTATCGGGACGACACCGAACCTTTGTCGTATGGTGTCATTGCGAACGCGGTCCAATCGCGTTACTCCGGCCGTCCACCTTAACATCTTCATCTCCATTACCCTGAGGCGGCTTTCAATTTCCCTCGTCACGGGCCAGCACTCAGCACCGTACGTCGCTACTGGGCGGACGACTGTTCTATAAACCTTCGACTTGAGGTACTCGGGTATTGTCTTATCGCAGAGAACCCCAGTCAACGACCGCCATTTGGACCAGGCTGCACTTACGCGCGCACCTCCAACTCTAGGCTGCCATCGAGCATAACTGTTGACCCAAGATACTTGAAAGATGTGACTCGTGAGAGGTCAGTACCATTGATCTTGATAGATCCGAGCTCATTCATATCCGTCGTCAAGTACTCCGTCTTTTTGACGTTTAGCGTGAGTCCGAACAAAGCCAAGCGAACGCATCATTCCTGTGCCTGTCGCTCGAGTTCGGCTTTGTCTTCACATGCAAGCATGACGTCATCGGCATACAGCAACATTCAGGGAGCTGCCTTTTGGAGATCTCGTGTAATTGCATCAATGACGACCACGAAGAGCAGTGGGGATAGTGCAGACCCCTGGTGCACTCCGACAGAGATCGGAACCTCCATCGAGGTACCCGCTGGTGCTCGTACTCGGCTTATTGGGCACGAGTAGAGGATGCGCACCAACTCAATAACCTCTTCAGGGACGCCGTGTCGTCACAAAGCGTACCATATAACTTCTCGCGGGACGCGGTCGAAGGCCTTCTCCAAGTCCAGGAAGGCAAAATGCACCGGTTTCTGTTTCTCGCGGTGCTTCTTTAGCAGAAGACGAGCGGTGTGTATGGCATCAACCGTCCCACAGCCGGCAACGAAACCACACTGATTATTGGAAAGCTGGACGACATCCCGGATACGTCTATCGACAACTCGCTCAAAGACTTTCATGGTGTGCGAAAGTAGGCGAATCGGACGGTAGCTAGGGCAGTCCGCAGGGCTGCCTTCTTTCTTCCAAATCGGGATAGTCGTGCTTTGCTGCCAACTCTAGGCACTTTCTTCTCAGCAACAAACTGATTGAAAAACTCTGTCAGCCAGTCAGCAGGGCACCAGCCCTTCGACTTCCACAGGTCGGCCGGCAGGTCATCTGGACTAGTGGTTTTGCCTGACTTCATTTTCCTCAGGGCTGCTTCAGTTTCGCTCACTGTGATCTTCTGAACGGGACCGTATACAGGTGTAGCAAAAGGAACGGCAGGATGTTTAAATTCTACATTCGAGATTTCCTCGAAGTAGTAGCGCCATCGCTTCACAGCCCTTTTACGATCCATCAGAAGATGGCCGTTGTCATCGTTAATGCCAAAGAACTTTTCGATGTCTTCTGCTTGGCGACAGCGAGCCTTGGCGAGTCGGTAAAGATAACGCTCACCATAATTAGATGCACATTTATATATAATACATACCTAACATCTCATAGTTCTTCAACATCACAAAACTCGATGGCACAACAATCGTAACCAAATGACATCAACAAAGAAAACACTGAGAACTAACAACAACAATAAACATGTTTTGTTTCGCATCTACTTTCATACAAGACATGTTTAAAACTAATAACCGCAAGGCTCTTCAGTGAAGAAGGTAACTGATTAACTCAGTTATTAATACAGTACAGGGAGATGTATTAATGTATTTTTCACATATATAACGACAACTAAGTTTTACAATTGAAAATAAACATACAGAACACATCAAACATTTTTTTACACATTTTTATTTTTTCATTTCATTTTATGGCATTTTTATTAATTTTCTTGTTTTTTATATTTATTTTTATAACTAATTCCTATTAAAATTAGTTCAAAATTTTCATTGAAAAACACTAAATACCGTGCACTTGTAGACCCACCTCTCAAGTTGGATGCTTTTGAAACCGAAGAAACTTGAGAGCAACCTTCAGTGGATGATCGTATTCAGTTCCATACAGCTCCGGCGTTGCGTCGGCATCCGGATTCTTCTGGCATCTGTATGAGCCGCTGAACCTTCGTGCGTCATTTACGTGAAGAATTCACTTCTCGGCATCAGTGACCAAACGGTCAAGCCAAGTGAAATTCCGACGGAACGTCAAAAGCTCATGCACGCATCTCTCCGCACTTGAGGCTGTTGACCGCCCAAATCATGAGGTATCCATTAGCCATATCCCCATACCTTTTTTGCTGGAGACGCAGAGGAATAGCCTTCGCATCACGATAGCACTGGGGTTGCTCTGCCACTCACGAGTGCCGCGTCGGAGTTTTTGTTTGATCTTTTTCTTCTTGTTCTCTTCAATAAGCTCAAGAAGGCGATCACCATTCACTGCAAGCGGCTGCCAACCAGATTGTGATTTGCCGCTCAAGTCAATGTCACCGTTTTTGGAAGCAAGCTTTTGTAGTGTTGTAGGAGACAGCTCAAGGGCCCATTGCGCCACATGTATTTCTTTACCGCATCGCTTGCATTCCCTGAATTTGCAAAGGAAGAGCAGTCGAACTTGCACGGAATCAAGATGTAGAACTGAGTAGCGGAAAACCTTTCCACCATTTCCACGAAAATAACACTATAACTCTTATTCACTGACTCTCACATTTACAATAGTTACACTTTCAGTACTGACTAGGGAAGGGTTTCGACCTCCCATGGAACTTCAAGTTGAGACCAAGATCATTAGAAAGAGCTCGGAATGCTGATTACGAAAATGGGTGTCAAATTTGCAAAATGAAACTCCTGAGCGAGCTATGACCTACCGAAATCGGGGGCCTTACCACAGGTTGGCTGTGGGACGCATCGGGCGCGAGAGTGGTGAGTCATCGGGGCTCCGTAAGAAGGGCGCCTCAGCTGCGGCGGTGGCGCAGTGGTAGTGCTCTGCGGCGTCAGGTGCGACGTCGTTGGCTCGGTTCCCGTTACTGCAGCTTTTTTTGCAAATCATAATTTAACTTCGAAATGACCTTTTGTACGGAATTATGACACGTGTCTGATTAAATTGCCGGGAAAACTACCATACACGTTTGTAAAAATGCTTGAAAGCAAAAAACTGCTATGGTGACATTTTTATTTACTTTGGCACTCCAAATTCGGCGAGAAGAATGGACACCACCTTTGCTGGTGAAAAGGACATAGTGAGCGAAAAAAAGCAGTAGGCCAACGGCATTTTCTTCTTCCTCATCATACATTCTACTCGCCTTTTTACTTCACACATTTTTTTGCTTTGTTCCATGAATACCAAGGCTGTTAGAAACACCTCTAGTTATTCAATATATGATGTGGCTCTATTTGTGCAAAATAGTGAATAAAAATGTCACCACAGCAATTTTTTGCCTTAAAGCACTTTTACAAACGTGTATGGTAGTTTTCTCGGCTATCTAATCAGACATGTGTCATAATTCAGAACAAAAGGTCATTTCGAAGATAAATTATGATTTGCAAAAAGACGGGCGGCAACGGGAACCGAACCAACGAGGTCGCACACGACAAGCGTGAACACTACCGCTGCGCCACTGCCGCAGCTGACGCGCCCTTCTTACGGAGCCCCGATGACTCACCACTCTCGCACCCGGTGCGTAGCACACCCAGCCTGTGGTGAGGCCACAGACTTCGGCAGGCCCTAACTCACTCAGGAGCTTCATTTTGCAATTTTGACGCACATATTCGTAATCATCATTCCGAGCTCTTTCTAATGATCCTGGTCTCAACTTGAAGTTGCATGGGAGGTCGAATGCCTTCCCTAGTGAGCAGCAGCTAGCAATTATTGTTTGCCGTATATTGCATCTTTAGTAAGTAATTCTGTTGTAATCTAGTATACGAACATTGTCGTGTAATAAACAAATAAAGTACAATATCGGCACCCTGCAGCTGGCCAATTAGTCGCTATCATTGGTTTGTTCACAGTGCCTTTACAAAAACTTCGCTCAGATGACGAAGAACCAACCCTTTTATACAAGGGAACAGGCACTCAAGCCAATCCACAAGAATGGCCTGTCCACTGCACGATGTATCCACCCTCGGCAGGAATGTGATGACGTCCAATAACAAAATTACTCGACATCATTACTGCTGTAATTACCACCTCATCCGTCCTACTCTTCTTAATTAGGCACAGTCTGACCCATATGTGGGCTATACATTGGATCCGATCGAAAATTTTCGGATAACTGGATGATTCGGATAACGGCAATTTTGCCGACCCCGGATTTTTGGATGATTCGGATAACGGCGATTTTGCGGACCTCGGATTTTTGGATGATTCGGATAGGGATATCCGAATCGGATATCCGAAATGATTCATTCGATACAATGGATCCGATCGAAAATCTTCGGATAGTTGGATGATTCGGATAAGGCTAATTTCGGGGACCCCGGATTTTTGGATAATTCGGATCGCAGTATCCGAATCGGATATCCGAAAATGATTCATTCGGATCCAATGATCCACATTGTGGGCCACGTCAGCTGATCAGACATATTTCAGTCTAAAGATGGTTCGCCATGGAACAACTATAGATATACATCTGGCGATCTCCTTGAATCTACCACCATTTTACAAACAAAAACAAATTTTTACTTGAACAACAAAGAATGCACATTCAATCACCAAATGACCAGACAACAGCGAATTCTTAGGAAGGTGAAAAAGAAACACCAAACAAATCCCAGAAGTGGAGCATGAAACCCTATTGGTTCAGCAGAAATCCCTCAGACTTAGATTTCTATTTATCTTCAAATTCCATGGAATACAAATAGATAGCACAACAAAGCACTAGTCTTTGTAACAACCTCTAGAAAAAACCGTAAGCTACGAAAAACAATAGGTCGGACTTATACTTCAGTTATCACGAGGCAGTTTTGACATTAGAGAAGCACCGATACCGGATAGGCAGCGAGAAGAGCTGCTATCGCTGTACTGCCTCGGCACGTAGAGACTTACGTACAAACCCTCGCGTGAAATGAGGGCCTGTTCATAGACCATGGCGGCTGCAATTTGTCGCTCGGGCAAGGCATACAAATCGATCTGTAACCCGCATTCGCTCAGTATTAATCGATTCGTATGTTTTGCACGAGACACTTGCTTGCTGCGCACTGCTAACAGGTCATAGAGATATGGATATTTCCCAAGCAAGGAAGAAGCCCTCAACCAACCACGAACAGGGCTTCAGTCGCCCCGCCTCAGTTTTTTGGTCAAGTCCAGCAATTAGGCGATCACAGCCTGTTTCAACTTTTCTATCTCAGACGTCAACATATCCTTCGCCACCTCGTCGGTTTTGTTCTTCATGCACTGCACGACGAGTCGCTGACAGGAGACCAGCAATTCGAACAACGTCTGAAAAACACCTCAATTGCGTCGCCGTGGCAAAACACTCTCCAATTGTTGGCGAGACCAGAAATCTCATCCTCCACACCTAATTGTTTCCCTTAAAGCCGTCTGCTAGCCCGAAAAACAACTACTCCTTCCACTATTTTCACAGACAAAAACTCACTGCATGGAAACGATTAATACTTGGGAACCTATATCTCCATCAACAAAGCATGCTGGCGTCTGGGGAGAACCAACATAGCACGTTAAGGGGTCCAGTTAACTAATGTATTCGAACAGCATTTAAAAGGCGCACAGGTGCAATTCTAGTTGGTGGTGGCCGCTCTTAAACGATTTCACAAGAACTTAATGTGTTCAGTATTGCCGCATACTGAACTCACTCATTCCATAGAAACAGCTACTCTAACGAAATCAAGCTCGTGGTCAAGAGAGTTATTCCTACGATATAGGAAACCAACTTGTATGCTAGAACATCATCAGACGGAAAAAAGAAAAAAGCTTCTGGGACAGCTTATTGATAACGCGCTGCATTACACAGTGCAAAACCGATCATTAGGCCACATCAGTCACCAGTTTTTTCGTGCTCAAGACATCAAGAAGGTCCCATGTGGCCATAAGCACATGGCTACCTTCCCAGCTATGCGAGCCACTGTGCTATGCGATGCAAAAATTAAGATAAAAGAATCGACGAACGCTAGCAAGTGCAGGATAGAGCAGCGAAGTGAAAGAGCCCAAAGCTGTCGAGCAGCACTACTCTTTCGTATCCGGAAAACTCGTCCACGATGAACGCTAGGAGCGCCCATGCTCCGCCCCTTTCTGAGGACGGTGTAAGGAACATCACTCAGCCAAAAGCATGCTGGGCCAGCGGTGGACCCAGGAAGCTATCCCGCATGCCGAGCGCATTTATTGCGGCGATAGGGGAACAGTTGCTGGTGACTATTCCTCCACACGCGCGCGGGGTTAAATATGATCACCTGAGCGCCATGACAGCAAGTCAGCCTTAAAACTACGGGGTGTGGCAAACCTTTGTTCACTGTTCGATGGTGGCACGCTAGGCGATGCATGTCGCATAGAATCGTTCATACGAGCTGAGCACCTATGGTTATCGGATAATCATTCGACGCCTGCTCTGGTATTGAGTGGTCGGTTTCCCCCTACGGCGGCACTTCCTACACGTTGCCTGGCAGACCCAAGTATTCGTCGTCTATATGCTGCCCTGCTACGCTATGTCTGCTCATATGGGTACGCCGATTGCACTTGCTACTTCTCGTACAGCCGTCAAGCAATCCTGCCCCGACTTTTCTCCATGTTACGTCACCCAGCCATCAGCCATCATGCCTGACCGATGCCTTAAAACAGGTCAACGAATCTGTCAATGTTCCTCCCTGCGTCGAGGCTGCTCTCAATATTCTTGTGGACGACCTGATCACGGTCCGGCGTGAACGCGACGAACTTCTGCGAGAAAATCTGAATCTACGCAACAATCGTGGTATTCCATCTGATTTCCCTACTGTGAATTCAAACTGTGACTCCAATCTCGCTGTGCAAGAACCGAAATCTACGCCTTCCGCTACTACCACTGCGACTGAACGAGATCTTAAGCATCAGTGATCAATAGTGATCAGCGGGATTCCTGAATTAAATTCTGGTATGATGTTCTTAATATTAGAAATGTTCTTTTTCATATATGTGTGCAATGTTCTCCTGTGTCTGTCTATAGATAGATAAGCATGTCCCCGGTAGAAATAGATCATTGAAAGTCGTTCTTCCATCAACATATTGTCAACGCCTTTGTCTGAAATTTGCTTCTCGACTGCGCTCCCTCCCCGAGAAAGGGGTTTTCATCAGAGAATCATTGACTTATGAGGAGAGACTACGTAGGCAGGCGAGTAGGTTTACTCCTGATAACATGCACTCTGTCTCTCGCGTTTTTGGTACCGCTCAGGGAAACTAAGCAAAAATCCTCGGTTTTTTGGAAGTAATGTTAAATGCACGCCCACTGTTCGTTGTTTCCTTTCTAATGTTTGCTCCTTGGCGAGGAATGGTCTCGCATTGCCTTCAACTCTTGTGCAACAGAGCGTCGACTTGGCGTTTATCACAGAATCCTGGCTAAAGAGTTCAAACGAGCTTTCCCCACTGCTTCGTCCCGTTTTTTCAAAATACTCTGCAGTCAGTTGTGACAGGTCTAACAAGAACGGTGGTGGTGTAGTAGTAATCCACAAGTCTTCTATGTCTTTAAACCAAGTTTTCTCGGAAGGTGTTAAAAATTTGTATGAATTTCTGGTCACAGACGCGCATTTCACTCACAAAACTTTTAGATTTATTCTGGTTTACAGGGCACCAACTTGTTCCTCCCTTCAGTCCCTTCAATTGCGCAAGGTTATTAGTGACTTCTCTTCTTCTGATATCACCACGGTTGTCCTTGGCGATTTCAGTACACCCGATTCCTCCTAGAACCCAAATAGCTATGGCTCTGAATATCTACCAGGCTGTCCAGTAATTCCTGTCCGAAAATTTTCAAAATTCTATAATTTTCTTTAGAAGTGTTACAATATCAGGCAAGTGTAAAAATCTTCTAGAAGGTTCTCCAGAGTGCTAGGGGTATATAAGGCGCAGTCGCCGCGTCTACCAGTACAAGCTAAAATGGACCAAGGTCGAATTCGTACGTTTGTGTACTACGAGTGGCTGCTGGACAACGACACGGGCACCGCGGTCGCCAACATCTGCAGAGCGTGCAAGGAGGATGCAGTGTCCCAACGCACAGTCAGGCGCTGGTTCAATCGTTTCGAGAGCGGCGACACGAGCCTCGAGAACAGGGAACACCCGCTGAAGATCATGCTCTGCTGCTGGTGGGACGCCAAGGGCATGCTGTACTTCGAGCTGCTCCCGCAAGGCAGGACGGTCACCGCCTCCATCTACACCGATCAGCTCGAGAAACTAGCCGCCGCCATCCGAGAAAAGCGTCCCCGACGGGCCTCGGTCCACCTGCTGCACGACAACGCGCCCCCACGTGGCGAAGGAGACCCGGCAGAGGTTGGCGACGCTCGGCTGGGAGACGGTTGCCCATCCTCCGTATTCGCCGGAACTCGCCCTCTCCGACTACCACTTGTCCCGCCCGATGAAGCACCATTTGGCCGGAAGAAAATTCACCAACTACGACAACCTCAAATCCGACATCGCGGACTTCTTCGAGTCGCACCCCCCGATGTTCTGGGCGAAGGGCATCGGCGACCTGCCCAATCGATGAGCCACTGTTGTTGATAACTGTGGTGATTATATTGCTGATTAGACTTGTTTTTCAATAAAGTTGAAAAAAATTAAAAATGGTGAAATTTTCGGACAAGAATTATTGGACAGCCTGGTATCTTCCTCTATTTGTAAGGAATTTTTTGATTTATTCCGATCACATCACTTTACCCAATTTGTAACTCAGCCGACTACGGGACATTACTACCTGACCTGCTGTTTTGCAATTCGACTCATCTCATTCATGGGGTACAGATGCTTCCTCCAGTTGGGTTCAGTGATCACTCAAATGTTACTTTCCAAATACACATTCAAAACATCGTAGATAAACCGTTACTTGTTAGAGACTATGCCCCTGCTGACTATTCACAAACTGAAAATTATCTGATCCAAATCGACTGGATTGGCGCATTTTCCTTTGTCAACTCTGCAGACTCGGCTTACGAACTCTTTCTTCAAGTGCTCGAGCACACTGCATCCTGCTATGTTCCTCTGGTTAGTTCTTCCCATAGGCGGTTCAAACTTCTTTCTTATTTGAGTAGGCTCGCGTGACGAAGAGACATGCTGTATTTTTAGGCGCATGAACAGGATAATCCTTCAGTATGGAACAATACGAATCGTGCAAAAATCAATTAGATAAAGCACTTGCAAGGTATAACTCATATTTTGAGCGCAAAATTATAGACTCCGGAGATCCCAGAAGGATATCCAAGACTGCTCCGCTCTAGGCTAAAATATGCCTGAAAACACCTCCTTACAAAGCGAAAATGGGTCGTATGCGTACAAGGATTGTATTCATCAAATGTTACCCATTGTATTCATCAAATAGTGATATGGCTGAACATTTTGCCCTTGAATTTTCTACGTCATTCTCTGCTACGACAACTTGCTCCCACGTTAACGAAGAAGGCATCATCACTTGTTTTCCTAAAATGTACAATATTGGGTGGTTTTATAAAGAAGATATCTTCGAACTGCTTCATGAATGTTCCTCATCTTGTTCCATTACACATGATATGTTACCCATTGTATTCATCAAATAGTTCATCTTATCATCTATCCCCTTGAGTACATATTCAATCTATCGTTCGCAACAGGAGTAGTTCTCTAATGGATGGAGACATTCTTTTGTCACCGCAATTCCCAAAAAACACCGTATAACCTACCCTGTAACTATAGGCCTATTAGCATCACATCAATTTTTGCTAGAACTTTTGAAAAGTTACTTAAGAGGCACATTGTTAGTCATCTGGAAAAATTCAACATTGTCCCCGGTTGTCAACATGGTTTCTGGAAAGGCAAGTCCAGGGAGACTGCACTTCTGTCCTCTCTCAATGATTGGACTGCCTCGATTGATCAAAAGAAGCAGGCACATGTTGTATGCTCCGATTTTGTTAAAGTATTCGACATGGTACCTCATGAAATGCTGTTGCGGATAATGACGCTCGTCGGCCTTCACTCTGACGTTTTTCGTTGGATTCAAAACTTTTTGAGCGACAGAGCATTCCAAGTCCGAATTGGGCAGTCGTTTTCCAGCATATTTCCTCCCCTAGTGGCGTTCCTCAAAGGGGTGTACTTTCTCCGATTTTGTTCCTTATTTACACGTTCGATCTCCCTTCCCGAATCTGCTCTACTGGCGTTTCGTGCCAAATGTACGCTGACGATGTTAAAATATACCGCCCAATTGAAAATGAGGAAGATATGCGTGTTCTTCAGTCGACTGTCGATTCAGTCCAAGCCTGGTCCAGAGAGCATGGCGTGCCCTTGGCCCCACAAAAGTCTAAGATTCTAACCCTCGCTTGTGGTAGTTTTCCTCCATCCTATAGAATTGGTGACATCGAATTAAAGAGCGTCACAGAAATTTGTAACCTAAGTTTTCTATTCACCGACAATTTGAGTTTTCTCCCTCATCAGAAAAGTATTGTAAACAGCTCTCTCCCGCACATACAACCTGTTCAAAGCCTTAAGGACAAAAGATTCCACCACACTCATAAAGGCCTACAAAACCTATATTCGACCTCTCGTGGAATGCGGAACTACCGTTTTTAACACAACTCTCAAAAAGGCATAAACCTCCTTGAGAGCGTACAGAACAATTTCACCAGAAAACTTGTTGAGATGTAGTGCGCTCGAATACCGCTTTATTCCTAGCAGTGTTGTATAGGCGCGTGGTGTTAAAACTGCACTCTCTTCATAGTAGAAGGATCAAAAATGATCTGGTTATGACTCTCAAAATTCTGACTTGCATGACCCCACTCAAACCTGAATGTTTCCTCAAATTTTTCTCTTCCCGGTCTCGGGGTGGGCCCACAAAAATTATGGCCTCTCGCTCTTGATGTAGGGTCAGGTCTGCGTTCTTCTGTCAAAGGGTTGTCCCTATTGCTGGCACCAGCCAAAGGGGGATTATTCCTTACTCTCAACTCTTTCAAAAAATTAGTTGCCCTGACGGTACCGTCTTCATCTTGATCTGTCTTACTCTTATCCTAATATCATTCGTTCGTGCGCTTTTCAGTGCCTTTTTAGTCGTTCCTGTGTTTTATTGTTGTTGTTTCTTTTTTCTCTATTACTTCTTAGCTATTTGGGTTCTGTTCAGTTGTCGTCCTTTTTATTTCTCCGCCCTACTTTAATGGTTTTTCTTTCTCACAAGAGCATATGTATGTTCAAAATTCCCAGGGATTTGTTTTAGGTTTGATTTCTACTAATTCATTCCACGCTCATGTTAATGTGCGTCTCTAGATAAAGATAAAGATAAAGATAATCCGAGTGATAGGCTACCAGGTAAATCGAAGATTAGGCTGTGGCATACTTACATCGGCATAATGCCATCGCGGCGCTAGGTTTATGGCAAATCCTCTGCGCATGGCCGAATATAGTCAAAAGGAACTCCGGTGCTGGCATGCACGATGGCTTCTCACGTCCCTTTCCGGCCTGACATACTTCTTCGCGACACATTAAGTGTTTAGCGACACGTGCTGCGGGGCGTGGACTCCTCTCGTGCTCGGTTCCAAACCCTTTTAAGGTCGGTTACTAACCAACGGGTTTCAAACCGGTTGGTTCACGGTCTCAAACGCAAATTTGTCTGACAAGGGAGGTCAATGAATTTCCCGTGGCAATTTTAAAAGTGACTTATATAGGGTTGTAGTGCGCTGTCTGAGAAGCACCGCAGTGGTTTCCAAATTTCCTGCGGACATCTGGGTAGGTCAAAATTTGCAAAAAACCATTTCACTTCAATACGGGCCGATAAAGCAGAACTAACGCCTGGAACTGCCATGCTGTGGTTAGAATCTAACCTGCAAGAGGTTTGGGGCTGGAACAATAGCGGAATTACAGCGATTTCACAATTTGCTTGTTAACGGTACAATGACGGAAATGGAACATTGAGGTGCGCCGCTCACCACCAACGGTGGAGCGGCAGGATGGCCGAGTGGCTGTGGAGGGCGGGCTTGCGGGAAAAGCGTCGGGGGTTCGAATCCGGAGGTGCTGCTCCTGAATTGCTGGTCTTGCTCCATCAATTTTGTCGATATAAAGTGTATCTTAACCGCGGTAGTGTACCATACTGACATTATAACTTTATTTTAACCTCGATATAAACACAAAAATAAACACCCAAAGCTACAGCGTTCATAATACCTAATTCGATTGGGCATTGAGGAGGAGCAGGCGACTTTTCTTTGCCTACAAAATAGATAACTTCAGAACTCCAAAGATCGAGGAAAAAATTTTTTTTATTTATTATTCTTTATTATTTATCTTCTTATTTTAATTAATTAATTAACTATATTTATGTTTGATTTTTTTCGACCCCTCTTCGACTTTTGGAGAGAAAGTATAACAGTACCAATCTGTCTTCTTCATCCTCAACCAACCATATTGCTAGTGATTTAACGGTCGTCACATACAGCAACCTCCTCACTACTACAGGAAGGCTTAATACCACCTACATCATTGTCATCGTCCGGCGACCAGTCTACATCCTGCGCTTCCCTCAAGTCCAGCTAACATCACGAACGAGAGAACGTCAATGCAATAAACATCAAACAAAAAAAAAACTACCCGGACTGTTTCCTCCTCATCAGCACAATCAGTATCCCCATACATAGCATTTTGAATTATGCCCCGAAAGGCATCTGTTACGGCGATCTCCCTACGAATAGGGGCAGAGTAGTCGGGAGGAAGGCAGTTAGCAAGACACCCAATAACTCGGCGCGGAGAAAACATTGAATTATACAATTGATATCAATTCGGGGGGGAGTGTCGTATAGTGTGTCGAAAGACGATCACAATCGATATAAAATATAAATAATAAAAAAATAAAAAAATATAAATATAAATAATATATACATCAACTAATTAATTAAAAATATAAATATAAATAAAAATCAATAATACGTAATTAATACATAATAACTAAATAAATAAACAAATAAATAAATAAATAATGAAAAATAGAGATAAATCTTTTTTATCTCTCTTCCACTTTTGGAGTCATGAAGTAGTGCTAACAGACCCACTGTCAATGCCTAACGAAGACGGTCAAGATAAAGAATATTATCTATTTTGTAGTTGGGACAGGCCCTTGAATGCTACCGAGGAACTGCAAAGAAAAGTCGCCTGTTCTCTCGTTCGTGATGTTAGCTGGACTTGAGGGAAGCGCAGGATGTAGACTGGTCGCCGGACGATGACGATGATGTGAGTAGTATTACGCCTTCCTGTAGTAGTGAGGAGGTTGCTGTATGTGACTGATGTGAAATCATTAGCAATATGGTTGGTTGAGGATGGAGAAGAAAGATTGGTACTGTTATACTTTCTCTCCAAAAGTCGAAGAGGTGTCGAAAAAAATCAAACATAAATATAGTTAATTAATTGATTAAAATAAGAATATAATAAATAATAAATAATAATAAATTTAAAAAATATTATTTTTTCCTCGATTTTTGGAGTTCTGAAGTTATCTATTTCGTAGGCAAAGAAAAGTCGCCTGCTCCTCCTCAATGGCCAATCAATTAGGTATTATGAACGCTGTTGCTTTGGGTGTTTATTTTTGTGTTTATATCGAGGTTAAAATAAAGTTATAATGTCAGTATGGTACACTACCGCGGTTAAGATACACTTTATATCGACAAAAATTGATGGAGGAAGAGCAGCAATTCAGGAGCAGCACCTCCGGATTCGAACTCCCGACGCTTCTCCCGCAAGCCCGCCCCCCACAGCCACTCGGCCATCCGGTCGCTCAGCCGTTGGTGGTGAGTGGCGCACCTCAATGTTCCATTTCGGTCACTGTACGGCTAGCAAGCAAATTGTGAAATCGCTGTAATTCCGCTATTGTTCCAGGCCCAATCTTTTGCTGGATAGATTCTAACCACGACATGGCAGTTCCAGGCGTCAGTTCTGCTTTATCGGCCCGTATTCAAGTGAAATGGTTTTTTTGCAATTTTTGACCTACCCAGATCTCCGCAGGAAATTTGGAAACCACTGCGGTGCTTCTCAGACAACGCCCTACAACCCTATATAGGTCACTTTTAAAATTGCCACGGGAAGTTCATTGACCTCCCTTGTGAGACTTCGCGTCACAATTAGGGCAACAAGGCTGTGCTTTCTTCCTCGGGTTCTAATCCAAGCAACAAGAGCATCACGAAGGTAATTGGTGCCAGAACACTGTCACGGCGATACGCATTTCCCCCTAGTCGCAGTCACTTATAGGATAAACCGCCAGCAAGCGTCTGACGGATTTTCCTGATTCGAAGCTATTCTGATGCCGGTGCCTGTGCTCCCAAACGGTTCCACTGCGCTTTGGAATCCTCGTCTCTCGCGAATAGTATCCCCTCGCTTTTATTCCCGTATTCTCACCTGCTGTACCCCTACGTGCTGACGTCATCCTATCTAGTTCCTTGTGCTGCAATTTCCGCAATAAACTCTATAGAATGCCAAGTGAGTGTCCAGATAGGTCCATAGGGATTCCTGGTAAGCCTGTCTATTTCACCTGGAAATGTCCTGAAATGAGATTTAGAAGCGACCAAACGGTACCTGATCAATGACCCCATCCAACTGAGGCACCAGCTGTCCTACAAATCGGCCACTCGCTGTCACCGGCTTTCCATTCTTGGCCAGCAGATAGAGGACGCATGAGAGTAGTATTGCAGCCGGTTCGGTTTGTGCTAGCACCTGTTCCTTCAGCTCGCCAACGTATCCTTCTAGCACTTCACTTCTGAAAAAAAAGGTTACGTTAAGGGCAAAACCTAAAAACCTCTTCCAATTCGGGTCAACAATCACCTTGTCTTCGAATCTGGCTGCTTCAACGAGATCGAAAGGGCAGATGGGGATGACAGATCGAAGACAGCTGAGTGGAATGCGTCTAGGTCATCACCTCGCAAAGAGTTGAACAGGGCAGTAATAACGTCTCTCAGCACCGTGGGCAGGGCGGCTATTGTCTCCTCCCTTTGCTGAAACGAACAGGACCTATGAACCAGCGTGCAATGGCCATTTAATTGATGAACCTTCTCCTTCAGTTGCCCAGCATTTTCAGTCCCTGAAGCGCACGACAGAGCCGCATTTGCCAACTCGGTGCCGGCAGTTCGAAGAAGATACTGTCGAAGTTCATCGCGAAGGGAGTCTAAGACACGAGGAGTTCGAGGAATACTGAGCGTAACTACGTACGTACGTACTCAAGCACTCACCTGGGAACGACGAGCTCGCCGTCTCGAACATGCAGATGGATGCGTAGAGAGATTGGGCTTTCTGTTGCAGCACAGCTAAGCTCTTCTTTTGGGACTGAGCAGCCGCATTCTGTTGACTGGCGGCTAACTCTGTAAGACGAGCGCGGACTTTGTCGTCTACCTAAACATAGTCATTCTCAGCTGCACATTCCAAATTCCTCTGTAGCACACGCTCTCTCCTCCTCTTCTCTAGGAAAGCACCACACATCCTCTTCTAACTTTTAAACCTGGTGACCTTGAAAAACCCGGGTAATGTCCATCTGTGTAAGGCGGGGTTTATACTTCAATCGTCGACCGATGCGACACTACGAAAACTTCCAATATCGATCGCCTGCGCCACCTAATCGATATTGGCGGCTTTCTTAATGTCACTCCCACAAGCGACTGGAGCATAAACTCCATATAATGGTTTAGTCATCCTAAGCCGTTCCTCACCTCCTAGAGAAACGGCCAGGAACCCTTGAAAGTACAAAAACAATAAACAGAAATCGCTGTAATCACTCGACTGTGCATTTACCTGCGCTCCAATTCTCTCCAGGACGTCATCCATAATGTCATCGGGAACAATTTCAGTCGCAATCACCCATTCTTCAAGAGTCTGAAGAAAAAGATGAGAACTCAGAAGGAACATAGATCTTAGTAGATCAGCTCATCTAAGGTAAAACAGACCTCGGCTGGAACTCCAACAACGGTGACAGTTGACTCGTCCCTGGTGGTGCCGGTGGATTTGCCGGCCTTTCCGCCACCAGCTCCACGCGCTCCTTTCTTCTTCCCGCCTCCTTTCTTCGACTCAGCCCACTCGTTGTCCGCCTGAAAAGTTTTGGATTTTACTGCCATTGTGGCTAATACATTCTTGACAAAGCCTCAAAGGGTAGCGACGAGTTATCCCGAAAATGGACGAGTTTTACAAAGTTTCCGGCAATAGTTGCGGGACCACGAAAACGCTCCACTCGCGCCAAAACAGGTAAGCAGTCTGTTGACGGCGCCATCGCCATTTTCTTCAATTTTCGTTCGTTTGTCGCACTTCTCAGCCGCTTTCTTCGACATTTCAATGGAAAAGGACGACTAAGAAGTACAGCAAACGCATGGAACCGAAGAAAATATTAAAATCATGACAACCTTATCGTTAGGTAGAATGGGTTAATTGGAATTCGTGAAACTCTAATGATGCTATAAAGTCCCCAGAAAACTGTGTGGAAAATTCCATTTAGAGGACAAAGTCGTCGTTATCTTTGGAAGTGCAGGATCGCTAGCCAACAATCTATCGGTATGCGCTGCACGAGCGAGTTAGTCGCTACCGTCGCGGACTATGAGCGGGCCCTTTGTTTAAGATCTTGTTTAACTACAGGAGGATTATCGGCGCTATGTGACAACGGAGGGGTTGGTGAAATTGAAAAAAATATATATGCCTAGGTAGACATTTATGTAAGCAATACAAAACCACTTACCATTTAACCGGAATGGTCCTCCATGTTGCTGGGGGGGGGGGGGGGTCCCCCGAGTAACTTAAAGCCTGAGGAGAGATACTCCTCTTTTTAATTTGCTTCCAAATTTTGGGCAAGGGAAGGGACTCCGGGGTGTAGGCAATTTAAACACGGGTGCGTAACAGGGCCACACCCCGGAGTCCCTTCCCTTGCCCAAATCTGAATCCCCCTCGGCGCGCCTCCTCTTCCTCCCGAATCCACCACCCTCGCTCTCACCCCCCTCGGCGCGCCTCCCCCCCCCCCCTCCCCCTCCCTCCCACATCATACGCAAATATAAAAAAACTCTAAAAAACTAGACAAAAAAAACATAAAAACTCACCGCGGCCGTGCAACGCGCCACTCGCCCCCGCGAGCGCGGTTCCGAACGTGGTAGGTTAGACTCCAGACGGAAGAGTCCGGCCTTTTCTGTGCTCTCCTCCGCTGTCGCGGAGGAGAGCACAGATTGGGCTAGGGAAGGGACTCCGGGGTGTGGCGAGTCACCAGACGCGAAACAAAGCAGGGCTCGTGCGCCGAGACTGCGGTCGCGGGGGACGAGATGCCCGGAGACCGGCGAAGTGGTCCGCTTGGAATGGTTTTTCGTCGCGCCGTCTCGCGCACTCCACGCCTCCGTTCTCTCTCCTCGTGCAATATCATCTTCGCTGCAGGACCCACGTCCGATATTAGGAGCACGCCCTTTAAATTGCCCACCGAAGTTCACGGCTGCGGTGTTTTTATGTTGTTTTTTTTTTGTTTAGAGTTTTTTTTTACTTGTGTATGATGTGGGAGCGAGGGAGGAGGGGTAGGCGTGCCGAGGGAGGTTGGAGCGAGGGGGGGGGGGGGGTGGATTCGGGAGGAAGGGGAGGCACGCCGAGGGGATGGAAGCGATGGAGGATTCAGATTTGGGCAAGGGAAGGGACTCCGGGGTGTAGGTTATGTAAACACGGGTGCGTAACTCGGCCACACCCCGGAGTCCCTTCCCTTGCCCAAATCTGTGCTCTCGTCCGCGTAAGCGGAGGAGAGCACAGAACAGATACTCGGACGACCCCCCCCCCCCAAGCAACATGGAGGACCATTCCGGTTAAATGGTAAGTGGTTTTGTATTGCTTACATAAATGTCTACCTAGGCGTATATATTTTTTTGAATTTTGCTACCCCCTCCGTTGTCACATAGCGCCGGATTATCAGTCAAACTTGTAGAAAACCCTGTCACCTATCGATGAGTTTCGCACGAAGAGTGGAGACCCTTACACTTTATCGGAACTTCACACGCAGCTGACTCCCAGGGGTTTCAGAATTATTCTCGCCACAGTACCACCCTATCGTCCTATACAAACGCTTCTTCTGGATCCAAACGCTTACCTCAACCTTCTTCTGCTGCTGAGGTCCTTTTCGTTCCAGCTCGATTTTGCTCATCTAAAAATCACACGTTGGTACACGCTAGCAGACCTATACTGAAGCTTAGTACAAGTCGACGATGTGGCCTACATGGGAGCGGGAACGCGCAAGCCAGTCAGAGCACCGACCAGCCGTACACGATCGCATGGTTCGATCGCCTTGATTGGTCTGATTCATTTCCGTCTCCTCACGTAGGCTATATTAACGACTTGTACAGGAAACTTTCTAACAAAATGACATGTTTATGTTTACACTTCACTCGCCACGCATCGCGACAGTACGAAGACACTACCGCTATCGATTAAGCTGCGCTATGGATCAATGTGTTACTGCCACGTCACATGCGGCTTTTGTATGAAACTCCCATGTTAACCGAGGCAGCGATAGCTACTGTGCACGTACCACTTCACGAGCCCACGTGTCGATACGGTCTCCGAGTCGCTCAACGATTCTCGTCAGGACTTTGTCGGAGAAGATGTGGGTGCCGGCACTTTGCAGATCGCTCTCCGTCGAAGCCGTCTGCTCCGAGATCGCTGTCACATCCGCGTCATCGAACGGTATGGCCAGAGGCTGCAGTGCTGACTGCACCAGGCACACATCCGACGCTTGAGCCGCTTCTGCAAACACCAAACACCGTCAGTGAATTTGAAGCCCACAAGTGCTTTTTAGGGGTCGCAGCAATTTTAGAGCATCGCGGTGTATTCTTTATTATATTTGGGACGGTCAACAAAGTCCTGACAACAATTTCTACTAACTAGAGAACCTCGTCAATCCCTTCTCTTTCCCGAGAATCTGAAGATGAACTTGAAGAAAAGACATCTCTAGCTAACACTTGTTATTAGGTTGATGCAAAAGTTCTCGGACATTTGGGGCATGAAATATTTATTATCACAACATACGAACAACAATATCAAATCATTTGAAGTAACCACCCTTTACATCAATTGTTTTCGCCAACGTGCTGGTAAGTCATGGATGCCTTTTCTCCAAAACGTGGCCGGTTGTGGTTCGAAAAATGTGAGCAGTGCCTCCTTGACATCCTCTCGGTTCCTAAATTGCTGGCCGTCCAAATAGCGTTGAAGGCTTGAAAACAAATGATAATCAGAAGGAGCGAGATCTGGTGAGTAAGGTGGATGTGGAAGAACGGTCCATCCGTAGTCCGCCAACTCAGCCGCCGTCGCTCGAGCAATATCGGTCTAGCGTCGTCGTGTTGAAAATACACCTTCACTTGCTCTCCTCGTGTGGTTTGAAGGTGGGCCCTCAACTTCCTCAGTTGGTTGACGTAAACCTCTGCCGTCACTGCTATCCCTTCGTCCAGCAGCTCCCAGTACTCTACGCCAAGAACGCTCCACCAAATGCATAGCATCACCTTTTTCATTTGAAGTTCGGGTTTCGGAACGTCCTCTGCCTCTCCAGTTGCGTCAACCCACTGTGCACGCCGGTGATAATTAGAGCGGAGTATCCACTTCTCATCCCCGGTGACAAGGTTGTCCAGCCATCCGTCGGTACGTCTGAGGGAGGAGAGACAGAGCGACATCGGCTCTGCGATCCATGTCATGTTGTGTCAAGTCGTGAAGTACCCAGCGACCCAATTTTTGCACCTTGCCAATCAACTTGAATCCTCGAACGACTGTTGAGTGACTAACACCAAGAGTGCTTGATAGTTCGCGAGTGGTTTGGTATGGGTCCGCTTCCACTCTACTTCGGAGGCCATCCAAGTCCAGTGTCATCGGGCGCCCTTCTCGTTCATTATCTTCAACGGAGAATTCACCAACTGCAAACTTCGAGAGCCACTGGTACACAGTACTTCGAGCAGGAGCACTCTCGTTGTAAACATCCTTCAGGCGACGATACGATTCGTTGGCATTGAGGCCAGATTGATGCTGGAATAACATGACGTGCCGAATATGCGTCTCAGTTGGGATGAATTGCTTAGCCATAATAGCTGACGTTAGCAACGCAGAAGTAAATGTTAGGAACAGTTTTGTAGCCCTTTCCTTTCTCTATCGATCGATAATTTACGCGTTGATACATGTGAGAAATTTGGCGGGAAAATGCGCTTTCAATTCAGGACTGATCAAATGTCCGAGAACTTATGCAGCAACCTAATAGTTAGAAATTGCTTTCATCGCAATCCTAATACCCATCCATGTACATTTTCACGTCGAATTGGACACTTTTCAAATCAAATTGTACACTTCTCAAATCAAACCGTAATTTCAACTCCCAAATAAGTGAAAAATTCCATAAAATTTTTATATTTAAATAAAAACAATAAATCAAATTTTGTCTCAAAACGCCGTGATCATATGATCTATTAAAGATGAGATCGCTCTATGCATTCCACATCGCCGCGATCCTTATTTGATTGCTAGTAAAAATTTTGTTTGAGTGAAGTAAGATGAATGTAAACGATTCAACGAGAAAAGCTATAAAAACGCAACATGTTTTCACATCGCTGTTTCAAGTGAGCAACATTTGCAATATCAATTAAATAAAAATCGCGACGACCTAGTCGAGTAAATGGCGTGATCGCTTCCCTTAATACGCTGAATGATTGCCACCTTTCCACGCTCTAAAACAGATTTTAACTCATTGTTTTTCTGAGAAACTGTAGAATGGTTAAAATCTGTTTTAGAGCGTGGAAAGGTGGCAATCATTCAGCGTATTAAGGGAAGCGATCACGCCATTCACTCGACTAGGTCGTCGCGGTTTTTATTTAATTGATATTGCAAATATTAGCTATCGTCTATTTGGACCGTATCGAGAGAAGGTCACTGACGCACTATTTTTATCACGTCGGAAAAAACGACGCACAGACGGATTATGTCATTTGTGTGAAGTACGTCTCTGCCTTGAAGATAAAAATAGTGTGGAGTGGATGTAAAGATCCTTCTTAAATCAATCCCTCTGCAATGCATCACAGATTCTGCAACTTTGTCTGAGGATGTTTAAACGAAGATATGTAACCACATCGATTGCCTTGCTCATTCTTCTCCATATCAAGATCATTGCGTCTCTATCCAGCTACCCGCATTTTTCGATCACTTCGTCGACCTCTGCATGATATTTGATTCCCAGATGAAAATCACAATAATAGGTCGTAGATGGCCTTCACAGCATTACGTTAGGTGTCACCCACTACTGTAGAAGGCGGAGCGAAGCGCTTGATTACCGTAGTCTGACCGGATGTGGCGCCGGCCTCGAACGAGGTTTGACGATGAAATGATGCCAATGCAGTAGACCTCGTACTGCTGCTGTGGAGCAGATGTCGTACGATGATATTCCTGAGATTAAAAGGACAAAACGGGAAAAGGAACAAATCATCAAGTTCCTTCCTTTCAATACTTCATTAGATTACGACAGCTTCAAAGGTAGTGCGTGGATGTAGCTAAAAACCTTTAAAATACGAAAACTAGAAAAACAAGGAGAAAGAAAGAAAAAATGGATAAAGTCCTCAATCACCAGGCTACGGCAGAAAGTCTGCTCCGGCTTTGTTCATCCGTTGTACCTCGTCCAAGGCGGGCTCATCAACCCGCCAAGCTGCCGTAATCGTGGGCCGAGGTGGGCGGAGGTGGGCGGCGGCGGCATGCTACCGTAACTCAGGGAGACACTTAACGAACCCAGGGAACAAAGAAATCAACCGACTAACATTGATCGATTCTACGGATTTTCGCCCGAAACTGAAATGGACACCACATAACAAGTTCTGCATTAACTAAACTAGAAAATCGAGAACCCTGCAAATACTGATAGATTACGGGGCAAAGCCCAACCCTTCACTAACCGTACAGCACACGTAGACCGCCAACTCTCACCACAAAATAACTAGAATTGGTATTGGAATGCGTGTCATCTCTTGTTTTAGCGTTATCTTCCATGCGCATTCTTGTTTACTTTAACATGTATTCAGTCTTACATTTCTAAGGGCAGTTTAGATAATCTGTTACTAATTCTGTGCATGCAGGCAACCAGCCGGCTGCACGACACTACTTCAATAAGACAGCAACATCATATGCAGTAAAATACTGATACAGAATCTCCGAGTACCTTTAACAGTCGATATGCACTGCTCGTACAATGACATTGACAGCAACATCGAAGGCAGCGTTTTGATTTTCACGTCCTCGTTATCCTGCTTCAGAATCTGTTCAACCTGACCATTCTTCACTCCACTCGCATCACTGAGACCCAGTTTCTTCAGCACCGACACTTCTGAAAATGAACAGAAATGTCTCTAGTTCAATTTGAAGTACAAAAAAATGGAGAACTTCGACTTACGGATGAATTCCTGCTGACGGAACACACTCTGCACGTACATCTTCACCAACAGATCGTGCAAATGTGGTATGTAGGAACAGCTGGGCGATGAACGAGACCCAAATAAACGACCAGGTACCTGAAGACGAAGATGAATTTGCAACCTTACTCTATTGCTGTTCAATTTGAAGCAAAGGCAACGTTTACACTTCATCTGGAGGGAGCACGGAAAAATCACCGATGTCAACCACACGGGTTATCCGAGGATGGGTTTTCACTCAACTCGCCACCCAAAGTGACGGTTTGTGAATCATCGACATCGATTAAGCTGCGCGAGATTATCGATACGGATGGTTTTCGTACAGTCGCATCGTCTGCGGCTGTGGTATAAACCCTGCCCAATAGATGTAGTTGGATACTATAGAGCTATGCTGCGCAGTGAGCAAAGTATGTATAAACGATGCCGAGTGGTGTAAGTTTGTGCAATAGACAAAACAAATATGACAAAAACGATACCTCCAGGTATTTCTGTTCTAAATTGAAATCAAAACTGAATTGAGACATAATTACAAAAATGAAACTAACCAGGCAAGGCTCTCAGCCGTAGGTCTGAATGGGGGAAATGGATAGTACTACTACTCCACCCTTCATATAGTAGAACAACACGTTTCGTTTTGCTGAGTCTTTGAACCGAAAGAACTACGGGTCCTCGAAGGCGAGGTGCAGTAGCGCACCGTCAGCACGCCCACATGCCTGCGTGCGCGCGCTGCTGTATGGGACGCGGCGAAAGGCTCTGTGGCAAGCGAGTCGGTGGCTCAGCAGGGTCCAGGGTTGCTTCCGAAGTGCTCTACCAGATGTTCGACTCCCGTACTGTGCGCTAATTTTGCATTTTTCATAACCGCTGCCTCCTTCACCAATTTGCTTCCTACGCATTTCCTACACATTTATTTCACTCTAAATTGTCAAAAGCGTGTTAGATTTCTACTCAACACCCCATGACCTCGACAGCTCTAGTCACCCGTACCAGTTGTAACCTTCCGTAACCAGCCGAAATTTCAAAAACAAATGTCAGATTCGTGATCAGCACCCCAAATAACCCCGCTGGGGGAAGTTTGGGCAAAATCAATGACTATACTATCGACAGCTCTGGTCATCCTTACCTGCTATAGCCGGTACCTGCTGTGAGGTTATTGTTTAACATTCGCTGAAAAACACAAAACGTTGTATAGTACAAAAAGTGAGAGAAATGAGTGAAGCACAGCTCAAAGTATGCTCTTATTTGAGAATTTAGAGCGAAACAAATGTGTAGATGTGGAGGAAGTAAGCTGATTTAAATCGTCATCAAGGCGCTGTTGTAGTTTCACGACTCCAGAGGTCGAGGAGAGGTCGAAAAATATTTTCGCCCAGTCCTCTCCAATGAGGGTTATTTGCTGATCACCAATCTGACATCCGTTTTAGAAATTTGTGAGGAATACGGTAGGTTACAGCAAGTACAGGTGACTAGGGTTGTCGATGTCACGGGGTGTTAATCATGAATCTTGGGTGCTGATCATGAAATTGACCCTTTTGACAATTTAGAATGAAATAAATGTGTACGAGATGTGTAGGAAGCAAATTCGGAAGGTTGCAGCATTTATGAAAAAATGCAAAAGTAGTACATAGCACGAAAGTCGAACATCTTGTCTAGCACCTTTGAAGCAGCCTCGCACCCAGCTGAGCCACCAATTCGCGTGCCGCATAGCCTTTCGCCGCGTCCCATACAACATCGCGCGCGCACGAATGCACGTGGGCACGTGCTGACGGTGCACTACTGCACCCCGCCTTCGAGCGCCCGTAGCTCTTTTGGTTCAAGAACTCAGCAAAAACGAAACATGTTTTTCTACTATATGAAAGGTGGAGATTCTCGAAGTACTGTCTATTTCCCCTTCAGACTTACGCCTGAGACCCTTCCCGGGTAAGTAAAAATTAAATGAAGGGCGTCAATTCCTGAGCCAATTTAATCTATCGCTTACCGCGTTCCAACGATGGAAAACCACCAAAACCTGATGCTAATGAATATCAGGGGGTTTGGTGGTATTTTCACCGTTAGAGGGCGGTAAGCGGTTGATGAATCTCGCCCCTGGTCTTTTCTTAGGTGAAGCTGGGTTGGGAGGACAGCGTTCATGTAACCGCAATGCCAGAGACTGTGAGTCCCATGAAAGTATCCTAGCAATTCTGAGGTACACAAAAAGAAGAATATTTTTTTAAATCAATAAAAGGCATAAAAATAGCAACGAAGGAATGTACAACGATGACTTTAAAAATTAAAAATTAAAAAATTAGAAATTACTAATAACAACATTCATGATTGTAACTTTCTCGACTTAAACATCTTCATTTTAAATGACAAAATCTTTACTAGACAATACAACAAGACTGATTATTTTGATTTAAAAAAAGGATAAAGGATAAAGGACGGCGTTACTCAATCCCTTCTGGGATGCGCCAGCGCATTCTACTTCTACGGGATGTCGTGGAGGCGAGTTGAATGCGTATTTGGCCATACAATGACTTGCGGTGGCCAGCCGATGAGCAAGTCAGCGCTTTATCCTTCCCAGACAAGTCTGTTACCAATTCAAAAAAGCTTTATATCTGGTAGATCTTTTCAAGTTAGGGTAAATGACGCATTCTCTGAACGTCTTTCTATTAAAAGTGGTGTTCCTCAGGGTGGTGTTTTGTCCCCAATCCTCTTTTCTATATATACCTCTGAAATTCCGTTATTAGTTAATCAGCTTGGTGTTTCATGTGAAATGTTCGCTGACGATATAAAAAATTTATAAGAATATTGCTCTTCGAGAAGACCATCTTTCTCTTCAATCAGCAATAAATGCAATTGCGTATTGGTCATCAAAATGGGAACTTCCACTATCTCCGCAAAAGTCACAAGTACTTTATCTAGGGCAGCAGGTAGGTAGATATCCTTACTACCTTGACAAGATGCATATTAGTAGTACAACTTCCCTGCGTGATTTGGGTTTTATTTCGGACACCCAACTTTCGTTCAAAGAACACATTGAAATAATATCGAAAAAAGCTGAACGAATTGTGCACAGCCTCTTCAAATGTTTTCGAACAAATTCAATACTACACCTGTTAACTGCTTAGAAGTCGTATGTTAGACCAATTCTAGAATATGGCACCACAATTTTCAGTCCCAAATATAAGCGTGAAAATGCCAGGCTGGAATCTGTACAAAACAGCTTCACAAGAAAGCTATGGATACGAGTACATGGGTATGATTACAACACCATCCCCTCACCGGCTTCACGAAACAGATTCTTCAATCTACATACCCTTGAACGTCGTAGGAGAAGAAATGATTTAATTGCGATATATAAGATGATAAACGGTCTTACTCGTATTCCCCTTCAGGAGTTCTATACTTTTTCTTCATCGAACACAAGGGGTAGTCAGTGGAAGATCCAGTTTCCTGGAGCAAAAAGCAGTGTAAGGTCTCAATTTTTCACTTGCCGTTCTGGCTCTGATTTTTTGAGGTTATCTAAAAAACACATTATACCAAATTCCTTAAGGAAGTATAAAAAACTTCTTGACCGATATCTTCAGGATGCAGCTTAGTAGTTTTCAACTGTATTATGTTGATTCTTGTTCCCTGTTTTGTTTTTCCTGTTTAGAATTACTTTAACTAATGTTTAGTTTTACCTTGTTTTTCTTTTGCATGGTTATCCATGTAGTGAATAAATAAATAAATAAATAAATAAATAAATAAATAAATAAATAAATAAATAAATAAATTCACCGACCCCGGAGGGATGGAAGGCTTGGTTGGCCTGGGCGGGAAATCCGAACCAGGAACCTGGTATCGGGTGCACGCGACAGTCGCGCCTCGTCCGACTGCGCTACACGCGCCCATTTTGATTTTAAAGTTAATAAATTTCCTCATAGTTCCTCCTTTACCAGCATTACTAATAAAATAGCGGTCATTTACGGTGAAACGCTTAGAATTTCTCGCACTTGCTCAAAGTACAATGACTTCCTGGTTAGACTTAAAAATCTTATTAACACCTTACTCTACTTTGATTATGATGAAAAAAAATTATACTTAAAGTTATCCTACGGTGTTTTCTAAAAAATAAAAATATTAGTCACACATATGACATGTTCCATACTTACAAGGATTCAAAAAAAGTTTTTTATAGACCTTATTTACAATCGTTAAGACTACTATATTTACCATACGTATGTTTTCTAGTTGCAGCTAGTCACCCGTCACCCTTTATTTGACCATTTGACCAATTGTTTAACCTCCCCTTTTCCCGCCTTTTTGACCCAAATAACTGATATATAAAGTGCTCCTTCCTTTCTTGGTATGCTCACTCCCTACCCTACTGATGAGCCTCGGGGAGTGACCACAATTTAGTTTCTCTCTTTCTCTTTTACTATGCCCTTCGTCATCATGTTACCTGTCTAGGGTAAGAGGCGAAACAGGTAATATAGTTTACCTTGACTTCACTTTATTTGTCCACACGCCTCCTGTTCGCCTAGCGTCTATTTTGATTCGCTGCCCTTGCTACCCAAGGCTACAGATGTCAGGTCCGCGCTACGCCATGGTCTACAGGCACCATTCTGAACTAATGGAGAGCACTTTAGCGAGCATTTCGCGTTGATCTAATGTGTGGCGCATCTCAGAAGAATTTAATGCCGAAGGACTTTATCTCCAAACCACAATTAATATAACGTACTTCTCCAGCCTCCACAAGTGCATCGTAGGCGCACCAGAAGCGAGTAACTGGCAATCCAACACGTGATTGAATCGTGTTAATGGGCGTTGGCCTTAACAATGACGATGCTTCCATTCCAAGAAAAAACAAAAGACGAAAGATTTTACTTGGTCAATGCAGAGAGCGTTGCTCTCAGAATGTTCTTATGCGCATCGAGATACTCTTGTGTGAAGATTGTGTCGCCTTCAAGCACACCAGTGAAGTCAGAGGGGAGGTGATCAAGCAGCAGAGAGCGCAGTAACTCCTGAAATTGTCAAAAGATAACGCTGGCCACCACAATGGACAAGTTGGCCGATGCTTTTCGCCTGAAACGTCCGAAATGCGACAAACTTAGCTTACTTTGTGGCAACACCCCTACCCAGTTGAAACGCTGAGCCGCTAGAACCAGTAAGTCTCATAAGCTCTTTATTTTCCCACTCTGCTCCATCTGCCAGTCACCTACTTTACGTCGCAGAGAGATATCTTCGTCACAAAAAGTTCAATCATCAGTCGGATCTCAGAAATAATGTCGTTCGCTGCTTTAACTCGCAGCAGCTCTGAGGTTTTTTCTCAGGCAGAGTTTTTTTTTCTGGAAGAAAAACTGCCTGATCGTTGAGCAAATTAGACAACGATGTATACTATGTAGCTAATTATGATCATAAAATCACGATTTTTGAAATGGAAAAGAAATCCCTGTCAGAAGCTTTCATAGAGTATGGACCCGAATAAGAAAGTACCTGAGACAAATTCCAATGCTTACAAAGGGAAGATAGTGTCCGATAACCATGTTCGGCAAGCAGTGAACGAAGCTCCGTTTGCAAATTGGTCACATATTCCCTGAAATCATGCACACTGCTGAGAAGGGTAGCGGTCATCAATTCCTGCATGATTCTTTACAAAAAGAAGTATGTGTGTGCTCCAATTCAACCCAACAATGCCTTTATAAGCTCTCCCAGTCTTCAAAAGAGCTTTCCGCTATATTCTCCAATGCTTCCTTGAAAGCGACTAAAACCTCTCCAGACACGTCTCTCTTCACTGGTCCACATAGCAAACACTGTGGAGGTGCCTTACATGGATTTTAGAGCTATAAGACAGCATTTCGTCTCTTTAAGACCATGTTCGCTATCAGCTCTTCCGAGGAAGGGCCAGGGAAGCCTTTTAGAAGCAAAAGCGGCTCACTGTTATAACAAGCAACACCAGAAGATACTGACGTTATACCAAGAGTTCACGGTAGAACAATAGAATACCAAATGCATTCGGTCATGGACGTCGGTATCCCGACCTTAAACACACCATTAGGCGATAGTTGTCTCGAATGACCTATTCGAATAGGCATTCGAACGATTTCCATTTTTTTCTGAATATTTGAATTCGAATATTCAAAAAATCGTGTTTTTCAAATGTATTCAACTTCGAATATTTAGAGAAACATTTTCAAACCTTTTCAAATAAATTTGAAATCGAATATTCGAAATTTGTGAGCATTCGAAACCATGCAAATATTCGAAAATATTCGGGAGCACAACTATAGTAGAGCACTCAAGCTACGTTTCCATAGACCACTCATATCCTTAGTTGCTCTACTACATAAAAGAATTATTCTCCCGATTTGAAAGAGAAGACAGTTTCTGGTCAATCCCTTCAATCTTTGAATTTGGACTGGGAGAATCAGTGTTTCAAAACAGTACCACATATGCTCATTGATCTGCTACCCACATTTCTGAGAAATATTCTAAATTTAAGGATAAAAAGGATAAAGGACGGCTTTACTCAATCTTTTTGAAAATGCTCCACGCATTCTACTTCTACGGAATATCGTGGTGGCGATCTAAATGCATATTTGGCCTTACAATGACTTGCAGTGGCCAACCGATGAACACGGAGCGCGGAAGAGGTTATTCATTTAAATTGGAGTATCCGCTGGAGCCTTAGGACTTGACTGCAACTCGACTTTCATCATCCTCCGACGACAAAGGCTGCCATCCGTGATGTGGTTAGCGCTTTATTCTTCCCAGAGCAAGGCTGGTAATTCACCACGAAGGAATTAGGCTTGGTTGGCCTGATTGGAAAATCCGAACCAAGAACCTGGTATCGGGTGCGCTCGACAGCTGGCACCTCCTCCGCCTCCGACTGTGTTAGCCCTAGTTTATACTTGCGTCACTGCGCGGTGCGGCACGATGGTCGGGATAGATACTGACCGGGCGGCGCGAAAAATCGATATCTATGGCGGTCGTGGTGCCACGCCACGTGGCGGCGCAAGTATAAACTAGGGCTTACACGCGCTCAGTAAGTTATTCTTAAAAAAGATTACATTACATAAATTAGTTAGTTAGAGAAATAATTACCAATTAGAGAATTATTCTTTTAGAAACATTGTAAAAAAATAACATTTTCAAAAAGCCTGGCGTCAAACCCATTCGTAACTTCTAGTCTAAACTTACTCAGCAAAGAGTTCTCCTCCAGAGATCGTGAAACCAGCGTTATCGTTCACGAGCTCGTGTGCTGCGCGCTCCACGTGCTCCAGATCAACATTCAACGTGGTGGCTATGTCGGTGAGTGGAGCCCTTCCACCTAACGCAACACATTCATTCCCCACCTGGAAATCGATTACACTGCAATTGCGAAGCTGCTGATGTACCCGAAATAGGTCTAAACGGTACCTCCGTGGACAGGTGCTTCTGTGTGACGTAAGAGTGTCCGTCTCTGGTGAACACCACATCAATTAGAGACCTTCGGATGAGTTTTGACACGACTTCGATGCAGTTCGCTTCTGACAGCCTGGAAAATTGAAGTAACAGTCATCTGACTATAACTTGTGTTAGCCACGCTATGACTAGCAGCAGTAGCCCACCACTTCTTCTGACTAGCTGTACATACCTAACAGCTCAATGAGCCATGCCGAGCTCTACGCGGGTACTCCTAGAAGGAAGGCTACCTATCCGATGCCTTAACAGAGCGCTCAGCTGAACGGATCCTCTTATTTTGGATCTAAGTGGTGAATAAATGACAAAAGAATAAAGGACGGTGTTATTTCATCCCTTTTGGGATGCGCCATGCATTATACTTCTAGGAGATGTTGTTGAGGCGATTTGAATGCGCGTTGGTCATACCCTGACATGCGGTGGCCAACCGATGGACAAATCAGCGCTTTTTCATACACAGACCCCGGAGAGATGGAGGCTTAGTTGGGCTGGGCGGGAAATCCAAACGAAGAATCTGGTATCTAGAGCTGAGCTACACGCGCCCCTAAGTGATTTCAGCAAAGTAGCTCATCTGCTAAATACATGGAGAACTCTCGCCATTGCTCACCAACACGCTGACCCAATTCTTCTCACGCCACCTGTCAGAGTCAGTATTCAACTCGGTGGTGAATCGATATCAAGCCCAAAAAAAAACTTCTGATGGTTTTTACTTGACTATCATCTCGGTAAACGGACCAGCAACCTTCGCTTCGCCGATGATATTGTTCTCATCTCTACCAGCAGGGCAGAAGTCGAGGAAATGCTGGACGAGCTCAATGTGGCAGGTATGAAGATTGGACTGGACATGAACATGCCCAAAACGCCATTTATGGTCAACCAGTGGTGTGACACGGGACTCGTAAGGTTAAATGGAGTCGCTCTACAACAGTTCACTCCTACGTCTATCTGGGAAGAGAGTTGAACATGGATAACGACCTCGCTCCTGAAATCGCCCGCAGGAGACGCGCAGCATGGGTAGCCTTCAGTTCGATTCACGAAGTCACCGATCAGGTCAAGGATGCCAGCCTCAGGGCCTCGATATTCAACGCCTCTGTACTTCCGGCGATGTGTCACGCGACGGAAACCTGGCCCGACAACAAGACAATCGCCAGAGCGATGCAAACTACGCATCGTGCACTGGAGAGTTGTCTTCTGTGGACAAGCCTTCGTCAACAATGGCAAGAAGGCCTACGAAGCTCGCAGCTACGGGAGAAGTCGCAATTAGTAGACCCGCTGCAGCACATGAAGAAGTCCAAATATCGCTGGGCCGGACACCTGCTTCGACGAAAGGACGATAGATGGGGTCTCAGTGTCACAGAATGGCTCCCGAGAGACCATAAGAGACCACTGGGACGACCGCCAACGCGATGGGCAGACTCATTCTCAAGATCTTTCAGAGAGCGGAGTCTGCCTCACTGGATGCAAGCAGCCAGAGATCGAGCGGTCTGGAAGAGTTGTGGTCGCCGCTGAGAAGACCTCCAGTCGACAAAAGGACCACCAAAGTATCAAAGTAAGTAAGTATCCTCTAGAAGTCATTTCATAGTACAAACGCCCAATCACGTTGTGCGCAGAGACGAGATGCATGGAGTTGGATTGCTTGGCACGTACTTAAGCTTAGATCGATAACCTTTGGGAATTACGTAACGATAAAACGAATAAAGGGCGTAGTCGATCGGTCCCTTCAAAAATCCATCAGGCATTCTACTCCTGCAACTTATCATGGAGGCAATCCTAATGTATATTTGGCCTATACAATACAATTACTATACAATTACTTAGCTAGACGATGGAGAAGGGTTGTATCTTTTCCAGACAGGCAACAATTTACGACCACGGAGGAGTAGAAAACTTCGTTACCCTTGCGGAACCCAAACTAATCAGGAAAGGGTCTCACCATAGTATGTCTGAACGTCGAAAGCGAATACCTCTGTGAAAATCTCCACCCTTCGGTTAAAAAAAATACGTTGCATTTTTGTAAAGTCTTTGAATCTACCGAATAAATGCCTTTAAAAGTGTGCTATGCAATGGCACAGTCCCACGAGACAACACCTTCCAAACATCGAATCTCTCGGAAAAAATGCAAAAACACTGCTTCATGGGCTCGGGATCAGATGCTTGATTCCATGATGTTGCAGTATCTTTAATATACAGGGTGTCTCAAAAAATGTATACACGGTTTGAAAGGTGATAGCTTTGTTCATAGTAAAGTTACCGAAGAAGTTAAGGGCCCATATGAAAGCTTAAGAAAATAGAAATTTTCTAACATATGAGAGGCATGGAATGCGCCATGCACTCGTTCGAAATTTTCCATTTTACACTCGATTGATTGTACATGGCTGAATGCTTGTTACAATCTTGTTGCTACTTGGTCACACTAACCTGTGCTAAGCTTCTTTTAAGGTTTTTCGTCGTCCGGTAGCTGTAGTTATGCCAATTAACCTCTCCGTTCAGCCCAAATGTTGCTTCATTCGTCCACAGAATGCATCTTGTAAAATGCGGCTCCTGCTCACATTTAAATCGTGCAATCAACAAACTCACATGTAACGTGCCTTTCACGACGTTTTCAAATTCAAAACGTTAACTTTTAAGCAACAGGTTAATGTGACAAAGTAGCAACAAGATTGTAACAAGCGTTCAGCCCATGCATAATCAATCGAGTCTGGAATGCAAGGTTTCAGGTAGGAGCCTGGCGCAATCCTGACTATTTGCACGCCACAGTAACCCAGTCGCCCTGCGCTTTCATGTGAGTCTGTGAGAAATATCTTCAAATGCTTTACTAGCACCAATGTTACAACCCTTCACATAGTACCTCCATTTTCTAGAATACTCACCATTTTTCGCAAGCTATAGTGTGTAGTTAAATATTGAACTCTAAAATAAGCCCAAATCAATCGAAACAGCCACTTTGTGATGAAATTAAAACATGCATTCAAGCGAAACACAATAAATCGAGTGTAAAATGCAAGGTTTCGGACGGGTGCGGCCCATATCACAGATATGTCATAAAATTTCCATTTTCTTAAGCTTTTATATGAGCTCTTAACTTCTTCAGTACCTTTACTATGAACAAAGTTATCACCTTTCAAACAGTGTATACATTTTTTTTTTGAGACACCCCGTATCTCTGCATATGCGACGACTATAAGACAGTGATTCCACAGTAAACAGGAGACATTAACCGGGTAAGTTCGAGAGCTTTTTGAAAATGAAACACTTTTCTGCTATTCGAAATGTGGGTTCACCGAATGATATTCGTCTTGGCCGTTCAGACATACGCCTGACCAAGAAACTATCTCAACGGTAGGTCGGAACGGCCAAGTGTTGTATATGGACAGAATCGCCTCTCTCTGGGAAACAACAAAATGCAAATATCTCGACCCCAATACAAATGTGCACAGAGTTAGGGACGACGGAAGTTGGGCCGTTGGCGGCGTTAGCCCTATGCCTGCAGGCGGAGGGCGGGCTCAAGTTGGCTGGAAACAGCGATGACGAGCGAGCGATGGTGGCGCAGTAGGTAGAGGGGCGGCGTAACTCCCCTAATCAGCGCCTCCTCCGACTTCTCCACGTGCCCTTAACCTACTTATATGCAGCAAAAATATCCAACTAAATGCTACTAACTTTTTCGACGACTGCGACAGCTGCACTCTCTGAAGATCAGAAACCAGGCGCTGGATATCCGCCCATGTAGCCGTCATCACGACCTAGCAACCAAAGCTGAACGCCTCGTCTGAGCTCAGCGACCCGCTTTTCTTTGTTGTAAGTATTTCATAAGGAAAACCCTGTATGAACTCCAAAACAGTACTCGTTAGAATGATAATATTTATGAAGCCATTGACTTTGCAAAAAACCGTCACTCTTATAGTACATCATCGCCACCGTTAATAATCGTAATATCACAGAGAAAAGCATTAATCACAGCGGAACATAAATAGCGAAAGCCGCAAGAAATATAGACCTGTATAGTGCTCATACTCATATCATCTCTCTAATAATAACAGAAACAACGGGAACTGGGGTATTATGCAGGATCTCCAAGATCATCTGGAGGGGTATCGGCAGTTGTTCGGTCCGGCGTCGTCTCCGCCACCTCCTCTGAAGCTATTCATAGCACATAGCGGGCGTCAAGAAACACTTAAACACCAAAGCTCACCTATCTTCTGCGGCTCCGTGCTCTCCGGAACAGGCGTACCACCGTTTATACTGCCGTTCGTGTTCGTCTCTGTGGTTTCAGGCTTGGAACGCTGTATCAGCTTATCCATCCCTTCGACCACAACGTCCATTTCGGAGCCCTTTCTCTCGCAGAACGAAAGATCTCGATATATCTGGAAAGGGTTGAATTCATCGCTCACAGCATCGTCGAGGGATAAGCGGCGCAAGCAGACCTGCGTTCGAATTTTGTCATCATCAGACGTCCCAACTAACGTGCCTCCTTTCCGCTTGAACCGCGAAAGGCTGGAACCGGTGGCATCAACACTATCCATTACCTGGAAAGAGCACCTGTATCAGCCAGAAGAATGATTTCTCTTAATCTCTGCACGACTAGTTGTAACCTAGTGGTTATTTTCGAAAATTAGAATCCGAAACCTCTTTTCAATACCGACCGCCTTTTGTTTTGTTTTGTTGTATTACTTTCACAGTAGTCTAAACGATAGTTATTGATCGGACGAGCTGTTTTGCCAGCGTATAGAAATCGATTCTATCCATCGATCCAGGTTGATTCGAAGTGTTCTCTCACTATAAATACCGTCTAGCGATCATCGCCTCCGTGTTGATGGAATTACAAAAGGATCAGCTCTTTAAGACCGCCTACAGGACACAATTAAGTTCTCCCGTTCGCGATTTCTGCATGCGTCCGTCCACGAAAGAACCGATCAGATAGTCTGCTCACGCTATTTTAATGACCGCTCGAAGGGCTCCACAGAAAAAAGCGCGGAATAAACCGAACGATCAAGACCGACTGAAGTGGAAATGGTGATCGCTGAATAGGTACTATACAATATCGGTCAATATATACCATTTTCACGTCGAATTCGACACTTCAGATCAAACTGGACACATTTCAAATCAAATAGGATAGTCTTCTAAGCTAGCCTAAGATTTTTGAAATCAAAGCGAAATCTTCCAAATCGAAATGAGCTTGTTCTACATTGAACTAGAGAACTCCAAAAAGGTTAGAATAATTGTTTGTTGAAGGAAAATTTAGTGTAACTTTCTTTGATGTTCTAATGCACCTACTCAATAAGTAAACACCTTGTTTGACATTTTATAAAATTCTCAATTTTTGTCGCTAAATAATGGTTTATAGCTAGTTTTTTGGATTTATAGCAGCTGGCTGGTACTTAAAAAAAAGCAGCGACAATTTTCTGATACCAAAAAAAAAAAATCATTGCGCCATGCACTCCAACACTTCCAGGATTTTATTTAATTGAAAGATGAATTACTGACTGCATGGAGTTTTACACCTGTAAAGAACACATATTCTCACTCTGATGCGTCATATAAGAAGCACTTACACTATCAATCAAATAAAAATCGTGAAGAGCTTTTCAAGTGCATGGCAAAATCTGGTTTTTTAATGCACTAAAGGATTGCTGCTCTGCTACGCTTCAAAACGATTTTTAATTTATTATTTCATCTCAAAGGCAAACAAAAAATTTATAAAATTATTACACTCATTCGATTCGGGCAGCTCTACTAAAAAATTTCAAAAAAGTTGTACGACATTTTCCTTCAACAAAGAATTATTCTCACAATCTTGGAGAGTCTGTAGTTGAACCCGTAAGAAGCTCGTTCCGATTTGGAAGACGTTGAACTTGACTTCAAAAGTCTTACCAAGAAGCTATCTCAACGGTAGGTCGGAACGGCCCAAGTATTGTACACTGCTGGACATAATGATAGATCCACTCGAAATTTAAATTTTTTTCAAAACCTGCAAAGGCCTCGTGAGTATCTTTTGTACGGTAGTAGGGGCATTGACAATGCTAAAGAATAACAACAAGAACTGGCCTCGTGAAGTGGCGAATTTCCAGAAAAATTCAGTTTTTGTAGATTACAGCGTTTGGAGGCTGGCCACTCAGTAATAATAAGCTAAACTCGCTTCTGAGTGCTTCTTACGCCGAACTGTATTACTGCACTTGCCGTGTTCATCCTCCATCGGTGATGATTAGAGGAACTCGTCTTTTGGATTTCGAGAAATGCTCTATTAATGGCATGAAGAGCTGCGGCATGAGCAACACTAGCATTGCTAAGAAAATTGGCCGTTCCCATCATGTTGTCAACTCGTACGTGAACAATCCAGATGTGTACGGTGCCACGAAGCCTACGTTAAGAAAACCAAGCACGACAGGGCGAGATAGAAGAGCAAAAGAGCGAGTAGCATCGAGCTCCTCGTCGACGTCCGCTCAGATCAAAGCAAACATCAGCCCGGAAATTTCCCCTAGAACAGTCCGACGCATCTTATCGAAGGGAACACACATCGTATGATGTCGTATGTGCTGTGCCCCATTCATTACTGCCGGGAACCGTCAAAATCGACTTCTTTTTGCACGTTAAAACATAAGCACCGACTCGTCAAAGGTAATGGAGTTCTTGTGTCATAGCATCTGCTATTTTCTAAGTTTCAAATTGTGTGGTCCGATGAAGAGAAGTTCCTTTGTGATGGAACCGATGGGTTTCGTAACTACTGGGACGATCTGAGGAAAGAGAAACTCTTCTTTTAAAAACGCAACTTCAGTGGTGGTGGAGTGATGGTGTGGGCAGCCATCTGTTCGACTGTACGAGTCAAATTGCTCTTCGTTCCAAAAAAGGTGAACTCGGCTCAGTACCAGTTTGCTTTGGGACATGGTCTTCTTCGCTTCTGGAGGAGAAATTCACAAGGAAATTTGATATTTCAGCAGGATAACGCCCCGATTCATGTAAGTGGTAGCACTAGAGGGTGGCTGCAACGTCATCACATTCCGACTCTGAATTGCCGTCCAATTCGCCAGACCTCAACCCTGTAGAAAACATTTGGGGCTTCATGGTGCGCTATATCTACATGAATAATAAGCATTATAAGACCACTGTTGAGCCAAAAAAGGCGATTGTGGAGGCATGGCACGCCATAGACGGCAACCTCGTGAATAAGCTGATTTCAAGTATGACCATTCGTTTAATTCAAGTCGTCGAACGTCGGGGAGGCCCTACTGATTACTGATATTGTTGTTCCTGTTTAAATTTGTTACTGTAAACCATGGACGCCCCTACCTACTGCGCCACCGTCGCTCGCTCGTCATTGCTGTTTCCAGCCAACATGAGCCCATCCTTTGCGCGCAGGCAGAGGATTAACGCAGTCAACGAACCGATTTCTGTCGTCCCCAACTCTGCGCAGAGTTGTATTGAGGCCGAGATATTTGCATTTTGTTGTTTTCCAGAAAGAGCCGATTCTGCCAATATACAACACTTGGGTCGTTCCGACCTACCGTTGAGATAGTTTCCTGGGTAGGCTGCCTTAGAAGAATTTAACGAGAACAGTGTCCGATTTGATTTGAAAAATGTCCAATTTAGCTTGAAAAATGTCCAGTGTGATTCGAAAAGGATCCAATTCAATGTGAAAAGTATAAATGGCACCGCTCTGTAACGTTGATTTTTGCGCTGAGGTGGAAGTCAGAAGAATATGGCGGCCGATGGACTGGCATTAATGTTGTCGACCGATCAGCCTATCAATATCGATCGATATTTTAGATTCGTTAAAATTTCACCGTTTTGAATGGATGGAAATCATTCGGATATGCTGACAGATAGCCAGGATCCACAACGAGAGGAGAGTACCGACCAAGGGAGAAATATTGATCGACAATAGTTGACTTCTGGGTAAAGCCCGTGCTAGTATTCAGACCGACGGCTTCTCTAAGTGAACACTGGCTGGGTATAAACTACAAAAATTGATTAATTAACAAAATTGATCAACTGATAAATATTAATCGATAATAATGAATACGAAAGCCACTCTCCTCTCGTCTGCAACACTTCTCCCTATTCAGACACACCTACCTCCGCTGCCTTCGTGACCAGTCGAATATACGAGGACATCAGCGCTGAGCGAATCAGCTGATCAGCCTTGGGATGCGCCCTATTCGAGAGTTCCTTAACGAAGTCGTCCAGTTTCGTGTGGGCTGAGGTTATGTACGACGAGTGACTGGACGGCGGTGGCTTCTTCGTCCATCTGTACTGCTTAGGTACATCGGAAACTCCATCCAGCTCCTGAAACCGGTCCAAAGCTCTAGAAAGCATAAGGCTCTCCAAATCGACAGTTTTAGGTGACTAACCTTGGATAACATGGACGATACCAGCTTCACCACCTCCTCATCGATTTTGGCACATTCAGCGTCGACCAATAGGTTGTACCGGGTTAAGCACTGACCGAACAGAGAAGTGTCCACATTCAAATCACTGCAGAAAAAAGATCTTTTCTGGTGAATCGTTGAAGAAGCAGAACACTCACGCTAGTTTAGGCCACAGCCGTTCGAGCGCCATGTCAAAGACGCTTGAGGCCACAGTCGAGAGATCATGTCGCACGGCTAAAAGCGCTCGCCACGATTCAACGCCACCTAATTCGGACGAGCCTTCAGTGGTAGCTGTCCTAAACATCACTCTTATACCAGAGAGCCGACGTCTTTATAAAGAACGAAACGCACTGACTCTATGAGAGTTCTGGCCCAGGCCAGATGCTTCCCCAGCAGTCTCAAGGTGAAGTCCCACAGTTTGTCGGCAATCGGGTAAAGAAACACATCATCTCCCCACACCGTATCCACGGTGTTCAGTATCGTTGACGAGACATCACACAGTACACCATTCTCAGACACCTTAAACGGCAAAGAATACACGGAAATCGACGTGTAGAATACAGTTATTACCTCTCCATCCTTCGCAATCTTCAGAGACCCTGGCGCCATCTCGCTGTCCACTTGGCGGACCAGTTTATGCGTGACGAGTTTGAAGTACACCATTAAGTTGAACTTGTCCCGAATCGCTTTCAGCATGCTCCTAAGGGGGTCTCTATTAGCAGAAAATAAAGGAAATTTAAGGGGAATGAGGAAAATACCTGGAATGCGAGTGAGACGGCCAATTTTCGACAAACTCTTGTGTCGCTGTGAAACATCGATGAAACAGAGCCGTGTTGGTCGGCACCGCTACCGTTCCCATGCACTAAACCAATCTCGATGTGGAAAGAAAACAGAAAAAAGCGGCGTTGATCAGTCCGTGCATGGAATGCGCCACATCTTCGACTTTTGTGACGTCATGGAAGAAATTTGAACGCGCTTTTGACCAGGACAAAGCCTTTTGCGGTCACCACTCGATGGACAAGTCAGCGTTTTATCCTTCCCAAACAGGTCCGGTGCCACTTTGTCGACCGCGGAGGGATGGAAAACTTAGTGAACCATGGGGATGACTCAACCAAAAACCTAAATTCGGAGGTCGCGAGACACTCATTGCCTGACTGCGCTCCGAACCGAGGTATATCGTTAGGAGGAGCCCATGTCATCAAGTCTTCGCCCACCCCTTCGAGGTTTACGCACGATTACCAGACTTGTCTTGGAAGGATAAAACACTAATTTGTCCATCAGCTAGCCTTCGCATATCATGGTATAGGTCAGGCGAGCACTAAAACCGCCTGTGCTGTAGCGACATATTGATGCATGGAGCGTCACAAGCTAACAAGGGGACGATACAAGGGGCCGGATCCATCAACGACTTACAGCAATTTGATGGAGAAAATACAGCCGAAATCCCTGATAGCGCGGCTTATCAAGCGATATGGTGAAACATTTCACACTTAATAAGCAGCGCTATCAGGGATTTCGGCTGTATTTTCTCCATTATATTGCTGTATTTCGTTGATGAGTCTTGCCCCAAGTCTCACTGGTCTTTAAGATGTGATGTATATCATAGGATGTTGCTTCGAGCGCTGATTCTAAATATGTGTCCCATATAAACGGGAACGAAATTGTGGACCATTGTCACCTCGCATCATTTTGCTCCTATCGCATTCAAGGACGCCACTCACAGACGCCGATCGTTAGTACGCCGCATACACCGCTGCCACTTGTGCAGCGGGGTGCTGAGAACATAACTGCGGCATGGTAGGAAGTTCGCGGTTTGTAGTTCGACCCCGGGAGAAGCCCAAATTTTATCCTTCGAAAAAGAAATCGGATTCGATCTATCGAAGCTCTTCACGTAGAATCGCAACGAAAACCATCGGTAGGAAGGAGATTTGATTCTTCTACAATCTCACAACTCCCCAGGTCGAAAAAATTCGCGTTAAACTCATTCAAAAGTTATTAGGGGTGCTAATCACGGATTTGATAACCTTTCTCAACATTTCAGCCGATCGTGTGAGATTACGCTAGGTCTGGATGAGATATCGATGGATGGATGGACCGTTTAGGCACTAGTATTGCAAAATCTAGAAAATTCAATGAAAACAGAGATGGGAGGAAGAAGAATTCTATAAGAGAGACTTCTGACGGATTGAATCCCAGTCTAGCATGGGATGGTGAACCGACAGAGTGCCGCTCTACCTCTTTTCGTAATGAAGGGCAGGCAGCAGTGCTTGCGTGTATACATGATTAATAGAATCACTGGACTTCCGGTTCATCCCAGGAAATTGTGGTGGCCGTGCCAGGTCAACAGGGGATAGAATGCAAACCCCGGTGAACCTGGACCCCGATTCATCAACAACCAAACCAACGCATACGCGCGGTGTACGGGGCAGAGATACCCACTACGAGCGCTACTGGTGGGTTCATCTCCCTTTATTCCCGCCGGTTTAATCGTAGATGAATGTGACTCCCTAAGCTTATCGACTTGGTCGCTCTCCCTCTACGTGGCCGAGATGATAGACACTGCTGCTACGTCAGAGACGCTAAGGACCTACACAGTGCGATACATCAATGCCTTCCGAGGTATTACCGACGAGCTCTTCATTAAGCATTTCTGAACGGAACACATTTCGATGGCAATGCATCGTTAGGACGGTCACGTCATCAGAAGACAATGTGACTAATGCATTACATGAAGGAGACGATGAATTAGAACACAGAGGGACACTGTCTTTCCTTGGGAGGCCTCTAGAGAGGTGGAACGACATATAGTAAGTAGTGAAGGGCGCAACAACCGCTTTTTTCTGGAACTAAATGAGACCCATCATCAGTTCTACACCGCTAAGGGTGGCTAGAACTGGCTGTGTACAGCGAGCCAAATAAGAAGGCGCGTCTAATAGCAAGCAGCTGAGCAAGTATGCAGCACTTTGATACGTGGACCATTTTTATCCACTACTTTTTTAACCTACTTTCCTTGTTGGATAACTAACAATTTGCTCGCAAGCCCATTCGGAACAATCTGAATGGCTAATTCCCTAACGTAATACACAAAAACTAAAAAAGAATAGGAAAGAGTAAGGCTCATCAGTTGATGTAGCCCCTGAAGTGAACAAAACTAGCAATATATCTTATCTAACATTAGGACAAAACTATACCTTATCGATGAAAGTGAGCAGGAACGTGAGCAAAGTCTGCTCGAGAAATGCCTCCACTTGCCCACTGTACTTTGGTCCAAGAATCTCAGCCCAGTTGGAGCGCATCTGAAGATAACGATAAAATAACACGACGTTTGAACCCCTAGCCCATAGCTGTGCATTTTTCGTGGCATCATGAAGAAAAAACGCTCTAGCTAGAGAAGTCAACGAGTTTCCGTGGAGTTTCTTAAAGCAACCAGTGAAGGTTACAGAAGATTTTTCGGAAAATACCGTCGCAGTTTGCTGGGGAAGAATCTCGGCACTTTGATATGCTGATAACAAAAAACTGGCACCCCGAAACGGTTTACCATTCTCAGAAATTAAGTTGCAAGATGAGGAACTTCAATTATAATCGGATCGAGTTAGCGATTTTCTGTACCGCTTAACAGTAGCTGATTTGTGCGAAGGGGATACGGTGGCGAACTTTTAGCGAAGGATCAGAGGCTAGACGCCATAGGTGGGATATAATCGTTGGTAGTCTTTGCGTTGTTATCAGTGTATTGTGCTGCTAGAAGCATGCTAGAAGGAGTCGAAAACTCGCCAGGTGGAACTTGAACGCTAACCCCCTGTTTTCCACGCTGAATGCTAGTCCATTACACACCGAGCCTATTTGACGGAATGCAACCGGATATCGTAATTAAATTATGGGTGTGTGCTGATGGGCCACGAGTATATCGTGGGTCTTACGTTCGACCAAACAGCGCTTATGGTGTAATGGGGTAGCATCCTGTCCGCCAAGCAGAGGGTACGCGTTCGACTACCACCTGTGCAACTAAACATCCATCTAGTTGCAGGATACAGTGAAGAGAGGAAAAGAAAGACCATACCAGGGAGTGCATAAATCGCACCTACGAAACCAAACCTCCGACCCTCCTCTGCAGGTCTGTCCCGATATTCATCAGCTCAACGCATCCTCGCCGTCATTGTAAGCGACCTAGTAGACCGCAAACTCGCTAATGCCTGAGTATAGTTCAGGCGCAAAACTCGTTCGGGCTAATTTCTGAATACGATAAGGCTGTTCAAAGTGCTAATTTGCCTTATCAGACCACACCGAAGTGCTAAAGGTTTCCGCTCCTCCTGGCCCAAAGAAACCCCGACATGAAATTCGGAAACCACGACAGTACTTCTAGGTCAATACTCTGCATCCTCAGAGGGGTCACGGAAAAAATCAACGAGAAATCCAATGGCGTTTCTTATAGGACTGCCGCAACTGGTCCTCTCGAGGCTACTTCATTGAATTTTGAGAGACCTTCAGCATCAGTTTAAAATTACCCTCACGTTCACACATGCAAGCACAGCGCAACTGTAGGAACAACGAGCTAACACGAACCTTGTTCACTCCCTTAAAAACCTCTGTCAGCATTCCATAGTGGTCCTTAGCCGGTACGACGAGTTTTGGATAGATGAGATCGGAGACAAGGCGAGCGGTCAGTGAATGAGTGCAGTCGGCCAACGTCAACAGGGACAGAACATGCGGCAGAGATGAGCAGTCAGTGCTGGCACTTCGCACTCCTTCGTCGCACAGAACGCTTTCCAGCTTCGTCAAAAGCTGAAACAAGGAGGAATTAAGGAGGAAGGTCTTGCGTGAGGCATGGCAGCATGAAGCTTACTGCTGACTACTAGTATGGTATATTATCTCGGCAGAACCACTTCAATTTAGGAGCTTGATTCTCCGGAAAAAGAGGTATCTAGTGTTTCTATACTGAGGGGTTTCAATTCCAAAATTCATTTCTTGGGAGATCGTTCCAGATTGTTAAATTTTAATTTTAAAGGATGACATACCAGAAAATCGAAGTCGCGTTCTCGCCATCGCATGAAGAAAGCGTTCGTATTGAAATTTGGTGCTCTTTAGGAAGGACTACCCGCCTCAAAAGCCGAGAAACAGTATTTTTCTATTTAAGCTCATAGCCCTTCCTAAAAAACATTTAACACCAAATTTCAAAATCAAACATCGACTTGACGCAGAAGTGAACTTGGCCTTCCGACTTATTGGTCTGTTAGCAGTTAAAATTTGAACTTTTACAGCATATAAAACACTGAGGCTATTGCGGGAGGTCAACTTTTAATGATCCCCCACTACAAAAAACGGTAACCCCTTATTTCTGAAGACTCGAAAGTTAAAGGAATTCTTCTGAGATAGCATGCCCCCACTTTCACGAGGCTGTGTTTACCGGCTCCCGTTTCCTCCTCTATCAGACAAGAAACGGAATGTAAACCATAACCGCTCACCTTATCAAGTACCTTACTCTCCCTGCTGTCCTGCGCCAACTGATCCTTATATGAACTCGCATCAACCAAGCAAGATGACACCTTCTCGAGCCTTTTAAAGCAGTTTTCAATTATAAGGTCCCACTAAAGTGGAAAATTGTCCTCAAAAACTCACCAAAGGGCTCCTATGGTTTCAGGGATGTTACTCATGAGACTTGAAAGTCGCTGAAGTGCAGATAAGAACGAAATTCGGTGGCGGATTTCGACCTGAAATCGGCCGAATTTACTCCCTCCGATGAACTACTCAAAAGTAAAACTTTAACAGCTCTGTGGAGAATCTCTAAAATGTACCGACAGAAAATGACTAACCTGAGCGGTTCGATTCTGAGACAACTCCACGCAGAACGTCTCCACGCGCTCAGCAGTTTGAACAGCATCGCCGGTGCTGGTTTCAAACTCGGTCCATATTGCCTGAATTGGAAATCTAACCATGTCTCATTCAAGGTGCTTGATAAGGAGGTCCTCACGGTCATGTCATTCTCAATCTTGTCGATTGTGCTCTGCAAGCTGACGAGATTCGAAGACAAATGGACAAAGTCGGCGTAGTCGTCATTGATCAGCTCGATCATCGAATGCTGGACGCTTTTCAGATAGATTCGAAGATCCTGATGTATCTTCTTGAGACCGGCACGACTGAAACTGGCCTCATAATTGTCTGAAGAGACCTCAGCTCGAAGAAAAGGATAAAGGACGGCGTTACGCAACCTCCTTTGGGATGCGGTTTCCGAGTGGAAGGGTTGGGCCGAATCTGTGCAAGGTCGGCTGTACTGTGCCAATTTGACCCCCCCCCCCCCATGCACTCCAGATGCCCCAATTAGGATTGTGCCAAGTCTGGCGGAATATGACCAGCTTGTGCTTGCTTCCGCGAGCGTTATAGCTACTCAGCAACCTTTATTGGGACGTATGCACGCAGTGCAGTAGTCAGTGGTAAGGGTAAAGGATAAAGGACGTCGGTTATCAATCTCTCTCTTGGGATGCGCCAAGCATTAAACTTATAAGGAATATTATGGAAGCAATATGGACGCGTTCTTGGCCTATACAATGAGTTTTGTTGGCGAGACGATGAATAAGTCAGTGTTTAATCCTTCCCAGACCGGTTTGGTACTAATTCATCGATTCCGGAGGGAAAGAAGACTTTGTTGGCCTGGGCGGGAAATCCAAACCAAGAACCTGGTATCGGGTGCATGCGATAGCCGGCACCTTATCCCACTGCCCTCAACGCATCCAAGATCAAAGAAAGGTGTAGAAAAATGCTGATGATTAAAAACTTGTTCACACTGCGCAACGGAAGCTACCTACCGAACAGGCAAGACATATATACTGACTTTTTACGAGAGATCGCTCAGTATTAATCGCTCCATATGCCCTAACTTTGTACGAGCGAGCATCGAAGTAGTCGGAGGAGGCGTCCGCTGTCGCATGCACCCTACGTCGAAGCTCTTGGTTTGGATTTCGTGCCCAGGCCAACCAAGCCTTCCTTCCCTTCGGGATCGATGAATTGGTATCAGACTCGGAAGGAAAATGCACCAACTTTTTCATCGTCTGCCCAGCGCAAGTCATTGTATAGGGCAAATACGTATTCAAATCGTCCCCACGAGTCCTTTATAAGTAGAGTGATTGGCGCATCACTAGAGAGGGATTGATTAACGTCGTTCTTTATCCTTTACCCTTACCATTGACTACTTCAACGCGTGCATATCTGTCCCAATAAGAGTTTCTATGTAGCCATAACATTCGCGGAAGTAAGCACAAGCTGGTCATATTTCGCCAGATTTGGCACAATCCTAATCCGAGCAAATGAAATGCATGGAGGGGGTCAAACTGGCACAAGTACAGCCGACCTTGCACAAATTCGGCCCAACCCCTCTACTCCGAGAGCACCGTTCTGTCTGGAAAATGATCCAGTCAGCCATATAATGCTAAACTTCTGATAGTCCCTTCTCTGATACAATCGGAAAATTCTATAGAAAGCGTGCAAGTGTTTTGTCTACCATCTCCAGCCGATCTACTTGGACTGATGGTTGGGTTGCAAAGCACTAATTTTTGAGAAAAACGTCCGAAATCGAACTGAATAGAAACATACCGCCTTGCAAGGTTCATGAAGCGCTGAACATTGAAATCGGGACGTCCGAAGTGATTTTTGTTGAAGCATAGCTGCGAGTCGTCGAAAACAAATGAACTTGGGGCGAATATACGTGGGGAGACGGACTCCCCAGCAGACGATGACATGGTTTAATGCCTGAAATGATGAGCACAAGAATTATGGGTCAAGAAAGGTGAGATCTAGGACCCGCAATCCGAAACGAACACGCACGAATGAGCTGTCGGCTAATGCGCTCCAATCGCGTCCACGTCAAGGGGCTGAACATTCGCCGCAACGTATGCGCGGTATTTTTCACCCACTTTTGACGTAGTGGAGTCGCAGCATTGTAATGAATTGGATCGTTTAGGTACATATTCTGGATCGCGTTGAATATAAAGAGGCTCAAAAGTCCTATTGGCTTAAGTTAGCATAGTCAATCTCGATTACATCCCTTGCCTTACAGTATTACTTTCTCTGCGGGACCTAACATGGTCTCGGGGCAGATTACGGGGCAGCTCGGCCCCGAGCATTATGAGTCATCGCGGCGGGGCAGATTCCAGACGGAAGAGTGCCGGCGCCTGCGCCGACCCTACGTCTCTAGCCGCACGTGCAATTCATGCGACTGCTTCCCCCGATGGAGAGACTTCACCTGCGATCCAAAAGAAAGAAGATGTGGCGGGATTTGAAAGTACCATTGTTGCGAAATGGCGTCGTTCGAACCGGTTCAAGCGATGTTTGCTCCCTCACAGCAAAGGGGTAGAGATATAGCGATATATATCCTACCTCGAGATCGTCAGCTGTGCTATGAGTGGGCGTATAGGAAGACACTCTCACCTCAGACGGAAAGACCAGCACGTTTGTGTGCTGTGGATGTCGATCGCTTAAGGATCGAGAACGCGAGGTGTACCATCAGCCTCTACCTTTATGCAAAGTCAGAAGTGGGCACTTTATAACGGATCCTGAAAATCCGGTTCCCCCCACTTCTGTGAGCCCAGAAGCGCCCCTCGCTCTATTATGCGCCGTAGGGTGATCGAGAGGTGCAACGAATTCTGGGCACAACCCTATACGGGAACTCCAACCAGCGTTATCCAAAGCTTAGTAACTGATGTGGCACAGCCACGCTTCGGTCAGGTGACACATGAGAACAAATATTGTTCAGAAAACGATATTTATGGTTTCAGGCGATACTTTTTACGGCCCACTAGTTGGCTCTCAATGTTTCCCCTTCCCCTCGTTGTACTCCTCTGAAGAACCCTACTCATGCTATCCTGCCCATTCCCTGAGGAAACTGTTAGCACACCTGCCTTTGCATTCAGGTATATGCTTGCTCACAAGTGAAATCTCATGCTTCACACGATTCAGTTGTTTTTTGTTTTTGTTTGTGCTGCCATTTGTACTTTAAACGCTTTGGTAAAGAGTGTTCTGAAATATTTGTCTCAAACAAAAGACAAGTCTCAGACATGTTCCTGGACAACCTGCAGAAACTCGGTGACCGTTGTGGCCGGATCAGTGTATTTCCTCAGTGATATCACAAACAGTACGATTCGTGTGGAAATACATCATGCTGTGATGAGACGCCGGTCGTGCAAGTCGCCCAAGAAAGAGCATGCTCCCACGCGAGATGGTAGATGCGCGCGAAATAGCGGGGAGGCAGCGAGAGGTGCCAGACGCGCTGCAAATCGCAGTAGCGGGGACGAGCGGGGCCGAGTTGCCCGTCAACCCTCGGGGCATCGGGACTGACTTTACCCAAGGTCTATAATGTTCCGAGGAATTCAGTGTGCAAGTCCAGGGGGGGGGGCGGCGAACAAAGTCGACCCACTTTGTACTTCCTCTATACGGGCAGCTTTGACCTAGCCACATCAAGCTTAGGTGTTCCTGTACAGCAATAGTGAACATGTAGTGCTTAGTGTTTTCATTTGAAGCTTTGGGGTTCTTCTGGGGAGGTGGGCCCTTGTGCGTACAAAGAACTGGATGGCTGCCACACTCGCGATTAATCACCAAGGGTAGCGACGAGTGTCCGTCAAGAACTGGACGAGTTGTCTCACTGTACCCAGGCGGCCGTTGCGGGACCACCTCCCCCGTCATCTCGTCAATCGACAGAACATGCTAGGCGATGAGACCGCCGGTGAGGCAACTCGTCCAATTCTTGACGGACAACTCGTCGCTACCATTGGCGATTTAGTCGCGAGTGTCTACCATACCTGTGTCAAAATTAGCCATATCCTGAAGTTCCTTCCCTTGCTTGAATTGGACATCAAAGAACCCAACCAAAAACAGTCATTTTACGCGCACGGACGCACATACCTATGGGTGCCGTTTTTGGCGAGTCCAAATTTATGAGTTTGCAGTAAAGCTTCGCACACACAATTGACAGGTTTTTGCTTAGCTTTTCGTTAGATGGATCTCTGTTAGATGCAGTTACTGACGTTTACCAGTAGTTTAAAGGCTATAGGCTGGCCGAGTGGGACTTGCCACCAAACTTTCATGGGTAGAGACGAGCTGTTTAACGAGTCGGGTGTGTTCTGCGCGTAGTTTCAGGCGATCGTTGCGGGACCACGAAGATGCCCAACCTCCATTGGCAATGGGAAATAGTCATCGATGGTACTACGTCAATTTCTCGTCATTTTTCTCGTTTTCCGAGTCTTCTGGCCCGTTATTTTCGTGTTCTTCCAGCTTTTCGCATCAATTTTTCGCATTTCTCGAGACTTTCTCAGCATTCTGCTGCTTTATTACTATTTTACTTACGTTTTCACTTCTATCTTCTATATCCATTGGATGAAAAAGCGAACGCGAAGAAAATGGTGTAGCTACGCAAAATCACGAGGAAGCTTTTGAAAGAAATGAGGATTGCACGTGAAGCAAAGAACGCAAAACCGATGGGACCGCAAGAGAACAGAAAAATAAGAGGGAAATTTGGGATCTAGAAGAAAGAATTTAATAAAAGTAACGATGACATCGTCAGTAACGCTCTATCAATAATTGAAGCAGGAACACATTTAGTGGTCCTGCAATGATCGCCTGAGACGGCGCGAGGAACTCGTTCAGTTTGGCGGGCAATTCGTCTACCTTTGAACGCTTGGACCTGTTCATGGTCTGCGGCCGTAACGATGAGTTGTCTAGGCGAACCATACATATGGACTTTTGCTGAGCAGTCGTCCATCATTTACTACTATGCTTCAGGCCCCGTTTATACCTCGACGCCGAGCGACGCGACGGCATGGATAGTGGCCAAATTGATCGATCGCGTCGCCCGATCAGTGTGGCCACAATGCGTGGCGTTGCGTCGCTCGGCGTCGAAGTATAAACGGACCCTCAGGCCTCGTGCATACCTCCCGTTGCCGCGATGGAATCGCGGCGATGAGTTTTGCAGAGCGACGCGAAGGAATTCGAATTGCTCTGTGCTCATCGCATCGCCCATCGCTCTGCAAGGGAGCGCGACTTCGATCCGTCCAGGACCAATGCTAAACACCGCGTGCGGCGCGAAAAAGTATGCCATGCCCGCGATGGGCGCGGGAAGCCATCGCGCATGCCGACCGCCACTGTTAGGCAGCCGCGGCGAAGTTTCCCTTGACTATTCGGCCGCACGCGGCGGAATGGCAGTGAACTGAGCCCCGTGATGGCATCGCGACGATGGAAGTATGCTCCCGGCCTTACGCCAATGCCTCGATCGCGCCATCGTGTACTATAGGCAGAGTTCAAGTCGTCATTTATACCAAAACGCTGCGTGAAGAAAACTCGTCCACATTTCCTCCGATGGTAGATTTAATGGCTGATTTTGAGCATACCGAGTCTTTATTTGGCTTGGATAAGAGCTGAGTGTTGCTCACATTCCATGGCCCCTCCCTATATTTACACTTTTGAGATTGGTACTCAAACAAGGCGGGGTCGGAGTACGTTTAGTAGACGAGTTGTCACGCCCGCTCCAGTAATAACTCGTCCAGTCGATTGTGGATTACGGAGTCGAATTGTTGACTTGAGTTTTCAGGACAGTGCTGAGGTCCCATTCACTACAAAATCAACTATGGACAACATCCATCTGCGAATGAAAATGGCCGAGATGGCGTTCCAACATGACGACATCGTCGACGACATGGAGTACGCTCTTCGAAGATTCCCAGATTGGTAGGCACTTTTGGAGTTCAAGCATGGAGAAACGGAGTAACTAGGGCCGCTCGCGATCAACCGATTTGCGAAAGCTGTAGGGCGTCGCTTGCGAAGCATGAACGGGAAGTGCAAATACGTCTGAATTCCAGCTGCGATCAGTTGGTTCCTCATGTCGTCAAACTTATGCACTCTCCGATAGAATCGATTCGAGCTGCTGCGTTCGGATTTGCTCTTGATATCATTAGTCAGAAACCACAGGTATGTTCTCGGCTCTTTTATACCTCACACCATCGTCTCCCTGTCCTAAAGGCGGGGCAGCACAGAAACTGAGCCCCCTTGCATGTAGTTTGCTAAGAATCATAGTCCACAGTGTAGCCTCACCGAAACAAACACAGAAAACGAGTTAAGAGCTTTCCTAATTGGGTGGGACCAATTGGGATGTGCGCGATACTCGCCGCACCGACATTGGAGGAAGGATGTTTCATTACAACACTTGTTTTTTGAGAATGTCCGATAGCACCAGTGACTTCCTCACTGTATTATTCGTAACTTGAGTGTTATCCTAGTTAGGGAGGCATTCTGATGCAATTTTACGCAATATTGCACACATTTCGTCAGTACTCCCACCGTACTAGGAAACTGACAAAATGATGTCCTGCTGGCGATTCTAACAGAAGCGCGACGGAGTTCGGTAGCTTGAACCTTCCCTTGCCAAGATATGGGAACAAACACGCAACGCGACCGCGGCGCCAGAAATTACCGAGGAATAGTGACGACCCGCAAGAGGCTTCAAATGTTGAACTGCGGGATCATGTATTTCTTATGTGGAGAAATCGAACTAAACAACTTGGCCTTACTTTCAGACCCGCTCTCAGCTGAAGGAGGCCTACATTAGTAGGATTCAGTGCAACGATTTGGATGTTGCGCGACAAGCTATCACTTTTCTACCGGATTTCGTGCACGTTTGCGTGGGTGAGTAGGCGATTTTCAACGTAACACCAGCTGAAGGCATACAGGCACAAACGCACGAGTTAAGTATAAATGGAGGGAGGGCATGACTTTTACCATTTTCACGTCGAATCGGACACTCTCCACTCACAGCTTTCACTCACAGCTTTAAGACTTTTGAAATCAAAGCGAACTCTTCCAAATCGAAATTACCTCCAGGCAGGTTAAACTACAGGCACAACAAGGTTGTTGGAGTATTTTTTGTTCACATTGGTATAAAATTGGTAAATGTGGTAAAAATTCTTTGAAATTTTTTAGTTCACCTGCCCAATAAGTGTAATAATTTCATAAAATTTTTATTTTTTGAAAATTAATAAATTAAGATTTGTCTTGAAACACAGCAAAGAAGCAATCTTATGGCGCAATAAAAGTTTATATCGATCGATGAACGAAAGGCTCGTCGCGATTTTTGTTTGACTGATAGTGTAAATGCTGCATAGATGAACCATCTAAATGAGGATATGTGTGTTATTTACAATTGTTTTGTTGTTGTATCGTTTACAGGCGTGAAACTCCATGCAGATAGAAATGTTGCTATCAATCGAATAAAAATCACAACGTCATGGACGAGGGCATGGCGCAATCTCATTTTGGCACCAAAAAATGGCCGCCTCCTGCTATTTAGAACAAGCTTTAAACCATTATTTTTCCTCATTGTCGGGAGGTGAATTAAAACTTCAAAGGAAGTTTTACTAAAATTTTCGTTGGACAAAAATTAACGTTTTTAGAGTGTCTAGTTTAATATAAATGAATCTTATTACGATTTGAAAGAGTTCGCTTCGTTTTCCTAAGCCTTAAGCTAGCTTAAAAGTATCCAATTTGAAGGTGTCCAATTCAACTTGAAAATGGTACATACTTAAGTCGCCGCGCGTCGCGTCAGTGTGATCGCAATCGATATCGATTAGACATTGCGTACGATTGATATCAACCCGTCACTCGATTAATCCGCCTCTATTTAGCCAACGCCGACGATTTAATCAATGCGGCGATGCACTGCTGTACGATGAGGAACGCTCTGAACGACGTCAACGACTACATCGTAGAAGCGATGGCGGTGTTCGGTCAGCTGAACGACGAAGACGGCCAGAATGCCGAAAAGAAGGATGCTAAATTGAGACGTTCTCGCGAAGACGGGGAGATAAACTAAGAGCCGCTGGGTTAGCGAGGACTATAAGTGATATTTACGGGGCTGAATGGGCTCTCCCACGGTTTCAGCAACCAACCGGGAAATTCTTATGTGCTTCAGCTTTCGTTTGAAACTCCTCAGCAATTGATCTCACGGGTTATTTGGAGAAACAGCTGGATTATAAGGATTGAATGAGGATGACGTGTAGTTTACTACGATCTCGAGATAGATTTTTCGAGTCTTCTTTGCCGTTCATCCGTAGGAAGCTCAGAAATTACTTCTAAATCACATAACCTTTATCGTTCATAAATTTCCCTATGGCTGTTTTTGGATCTTTTTATGTTCATTCTGTTATGTTGCAAGAATACACGTACACATTAGTGACCACCAATGCAAGTACACTACACTGCCACAAAGCTTGTTGGAATAATGTTATAGTCAAGGCGAGTAGGTGACGCATCTTGAAACCCAAAGAAAGCCCTATTTGCGGCCTTTGGCGTCACAGATGGAGGTGGAACCTGTTTGTGGAATTGTGGAATTAAACGTACGTTCAAAAAAAAAATAACCAGGAAATGGTTTCACGTGTGTCTCAACAGCAAAAATGACCGCAACTGCCAGAATTTCTACCCTTCAGGTAGCAGAAAAATATCCCTCATTTTTACAGTCTTTGAACCTGCCGAATTAGGGTCTGAAACAAATTCACTATTGAATCGCGTCGCACAAGACAACACCTTCTAAGGCCTATGTTATACTTCGGCGACGCGTCGGCGACACTGTGTTGTACGCAGTGCGTAGCAGCCCCGTGTGAGGGCCTCTACAGAGTCTCGCGGCAGCACCCCGAGAACTCGTCCATATCGCTCCCGCCGCAGTGGGACCCACGCTGCCACTGTGGTGGAAGCCGCGGCGCGGACGAGTTGTCGCGGAGCCGCCGCACGCAAAGGTCCCCGGGGCTGCCGTAGTTCACGGCGGCTCTGAGACACGCCGGAGGGCGTGATAGGCCGACAGCAGAGTCTTGCGGGTGCCGCGGACCCGCCATGACAACGGCGGGTGGTGCGGCGCCGCAAGGGCTGCTGTACGCAACACTGCGTACTTTTGCCAGCAGTTACGACCTCTATGAATGTCAGAGATGAAGTAAGCAGAACTCTTTTTCTTTTGTAAAATTAGGAGTTCTTGAATCTAAGCCCGAAATCTAATAGAACACTTCTTATAACTCAACAGTTCTGTGCCATTTTGCGCTTGCTCTCTTTTTTGTCGATCTGCCTCCACTAAAAGTTCCTCGCTTCTCAAGCAGCTCGAAGATAATCTACTAGCCCTTGTGATGACAGCGTTCCGTCCGATGCCCTGTTGAGTCCGAGAGGTCTGATCGATGTAGTTATACCTCGTACTAAAAAGAACGGTCTGCTTTCTTGTTGCATTTCTGTGCAAGGGTTCTCCTTAAACCTCAGACGACTAACTTGTGACTGGAAGGTCACGGAGATTTTCCAAGCAATTAAGGGTATCTAACATCGTACTAAGGTTTTTTTTGCGTTACGTTTTGAGTGCAGGATTCCATACACCTCCATTTGTCGACACTACCGGTGATTATATTGTTGGTTGTTAAGCTTCTTTATGGACAGAGATTATGCGCAACCTACTATATCCCTAGCATGTAGATTCGTTTAAAAAATGTTTAGAATAGATGAACCATAATGGACACCCATCTATCACGCCCTCCGGCGGGTCTCGCCCGCAGCTCCTGGCGCTGCGGGTGGGAGCCGCCGTGAACTGCGGCAGCCCTCGGGGACCTTTGCGTGAGGCGGCTCCGCGACAACCCGTCCGCGCCGCGGCTTCCACCACAGTGGCAGCGTGGGTCCCACTGCGGCGGGAGCGATATGGACGAGTTCTCGGGGTGCTGCCGCGAGACTCTGTAGAGGCCCATAGATCGGTGTTATGGTTCATCTATTCTGAACATTTTTTTCAACGAATCTACATGCTAGGGATATAGTAGGCTGGTGCATAATCTCTGTCCATAAAGGAGCTTGACAACCAACAATATAATCCTCGGTAGTGTCGACAAATGGAGGCGCATGGAATCTTGCACTCAAAACGTAACGCAAAAAAATGCCTTAGCACGATATTAGGTAACCTTAATTGCACTGAAAATCTCCGTGGCCTTCCAGTCACAAGTTAGTCGTCTGAGGTTTAGGGAAAACCTTTGCACAGAAATGCAACAACAAAGCAGACCGTTCCTTTTAGTATGAGCTATAACTGCATCGGACAGATCTCCCGGGCTCAACAAGGCATCGGAGAGAATGCTGTCATCACAAAGGCTACCACATTATCTTCGAACTGTCAAGCGAGGAACTTTTAGTGGGGGCAGATCGACAAAAGTGAGAGCAAGCGCAAAATGGCACAGAACTGTCGAGTTATAAGAAGTGTTCTATTAGATTTCGGGGCTTAGATTCAAGGACTCCTAACTTGACTTGGAAAACGCTTCTTCACAAAAGAAAAAGCGTTCTGCTCACTACATCTTTGACATTCCCAGAGATCGCAACTGCCGGCAAAAGTACGCAGCATTGCGTACTGCACCACCCGCCGTTGTCATGGCGGGCCCGCGGCACCCGCAAGACTCTGCTGCCGGCCTAACACTGTCGCCGACGTCGCCGACAACAGTGTCGCCGAAGTATAACATAAGCCTAAGGCCTATGGTATACTCCCGTCCGCTGCTGCGACGCGGGAGTGCACAGCGATGGCGATGGCTTGCGATGCGCGTCGCAAGCCATCGCCATCGCTGAGGCTGACATAGTTCACGCAGTTCTGCAGACGGAGACTTCTGCAGAATTTTAGCGAGTCAGCTGATTCAGTGAATCTTTTTCTTGTATTCTTTGTTTTGTCGATCGTTACGTTCGTGATTTCCCGTTTTTCCTGTTTTATCGCCATCTGATCCCTAAACTCTTGTAGGATTGTGGTTTTCAACGGTATTTCGTCAATGTCATGTTTAGCTAGGGGGGGGGGGAGGGTTCCGCCACTCATGCATTTCTTTCGTTTTTCATTCCACCCGCAGGAACTGAAACCCACGTTTCTGTGCTCAACACGACACGAGAGGGTTCTCGTGACGTGCCTAGCACAGAAACGTCCCAGTTGTGGATCAATTTCTGGAAAGTGATGTTTAGCCAGGAGGGTTTCGGCACAAAAGTGAGAAAAATCGGCCTCAAAAAACACCTCCTCAAAAAACAAGTCGTTCAATTGGCAGTGCCGGACATGTCAGAAGAAACTCCCTGTGACTTGTCCGGCACAGAAATGTAGATTTCGGTGCCGGCGAGGAAATTCAGAGGCGAAACAAATGCGACTATCGGCACAAAAGTGAGAAAATCGGCCTCGAAAAACACCTCCTCAAAAAACGTCGCACGGGAGTATGTTTCACTGCCGCGACGCGGAGGTATAACACCCCTCTGCGATGCATCGCGGGAGCGATGGCGCGTCAACCGGCAACCGCGCCCCACTGCGCCGTCCGCCACTGCAGCGAGGGCGCGCCGTTGACTGTTGCCCCGCGCCCGTCGCTGGAGCGACGCGGGAGTATACCATAGGCCTAAGCGTCGAATATGCAGAACAAATTACTGCTCCATAGGATCAGATGCTTGATTCCTTGTCATTGTATTATTTTTGTATTTTTTCTGCATATTCAAATTTTGGAAAGTATTTCCTTGTGAGACTAAAGCACAGTTTTGTGGCAAGGAGGCGTGCGGCAGACGGCAAACCGCATCCGAAAGATATCTCGGGCCGGAATCGAGATATCAGCCGACAATATTCTCCATCCTCCTTCTTCGTGGTATCTCCTTCTTGTTTTTAGCTACTTCAGTGTTTTTAGAGGAGGAGAATAGAACAATAAACAAATGAGGCCACTACGAAAAAAGCCTCACACAAAACAAACTTCGCGCGAGCTAACAGTTACCAGCATATGTTTATGGAATGTGGGCTTGTTCACGGAAACATCGCAACCGCAATAAGGAACGCGGAGAACAACACCTAGCAAACGGGGAGCAAAAACAACAACAGGACAACAGAAAGAACTCAAGACGTCGACCGGGTCGTCGAAAATAATCAGCGGATAAGCATTCTCGACCACCGAATTTAAACGACGCGTCTGTTTCCACTCTAGATTCCCTCCGCTATCGGCAAGTGCACAGACGGTCTCTACCGGCGGCAATAATGATGTGATTCATTATTGCCCTCTTCCCCTTCATTATTACCGCAAAAGTGCGGCGGAGGCACAGCACCTCTCGACCGTCGATGGCGACTCGTCTCTGCCCTGTGGTTCAAGACAGGGCCGCGGCGAAAATGTAAAACGCCTTAAGCGATTCCATGGTAGACTTTTAGGGGTCCTAACCTTGGTAGGCTCAAAGATTTTGCAAAATGGAACATATTTTATTCTATTAGGCAATCGTAAAATTGATCTCCGTTTCGAGGTAAATAATAAAAGGATAAAGGACGGCGTTACTCAATCCCTTCTGGGATGCGCCAGCGCATTCTACTTCTATGGGATGTCGTGGAGGCGACATGAATGCGTATTTGGCCATACAATGACTTGCGGTGGCCAGCCGATGAACAAGTCAGCGCTTTATCCTTCCCAGACAAGTCTGGTACCAATTCACCGACCCCGGAAGGATGGAAGGCTTGGTTGTCCTGGGCGGGAAATCCGAACCAGAGACCTGGTATCGGGTGCACGCGACAGTCGCACCTCCTCCGACTGCGCTACACGCGCCCCACTGCGCTACACGCGCCCCTGTTTCGAGGTACATATAAATAAATAAGTTTTTTTTTTACCCTAAATCATTCCGTCCCAAGGAGAGCCACACATGCCGTTCTGCAGGTTTTTCCTGCTCTTTCAGAAAACGTGTGGATGTCGCTGTAATTTTCCTAGCCGTCCTTTTTCAGAGCTCCGTAAAATCATGACCGATGCGACCATCGAGTCATCGTGCTTTTTGCAAATGCAATTTGAATTGGGGCATTCTGCGGCAGAGGCATCCCGTCGTAAGCTTAGCAGCTGTTTTGGGACGGCTGCCCCTGCGAACGAACGGTGAGACTCTGCTTGTAAAAATTCGCTTCTGGCGATTTCGATCTCGAAGAGAAACCGGGCCGCGGGCGGAAAGATGCTCCTCCAACATCGTTTCCTAAATCCGACCTTCACCTTTAAAAAAGTTACGCTTATTATGAGAATTGCAAAAAAAGTTGCCGGCACTGGTGAGTAGAGGGCCGCTCGTGTCATAGGACAGCGCAATGCCACACACCTCACGAATGACTATCACTTTTCCGAGCTCTTGATTCTCAGCTGCGTCAGAAGCAATTTACTAATTTGGCCGATGTTGAATGTGCCCTCCTCGATTTCGTTAATTCCTGTGATCTCAGTCTTTACTGTAAACGTTCGATTCATGACCTGTTCGTTGGGAAAGATTCTGGTGGTTTTTACTTCAATTAATAAAGTTGTGTTTAAGCTGAATTACAGCAGCTTAAAGTAAGCAGTCTATTTCGGCGATTAATTTTGCGACAGCCTAATATTTGAAGAGTGTGATACTGATAGTGATATTTATTTTGGCCGTCGAGGCATGCGCCTGAGACCCTCCCCTCGATGTGACTTACAACCGTCCCCCAAACAGTGGTCTTGACAGCTTCTTCGGCAGTTTCAAAAACACGTTGTCCGAAATGGTAACGTTTGAGTAACTTCGATCTACTGGATGGTTTATCATTCTGTGAGAACAGAACACGATGAAAATAGTAATATTCATCACATTTATTTCTCGCAATACCAACGTCGTTGTAGAATATGATGAACAGTGATGATTACGTTCCTGTTTTTTCGCTTGGCTCCTTGTCTGATTGCTGAAACTCACATGTTACCTGTGCTTCCCAAGCACACTTAATTCAGATGCTACTGAAGTCTCTGTGCCACTGCATACGGAATGTGAAAAGGCCTAGTGAAGCTTAATGAAAGTCTGTAATGGCCTACATCTTTTGAAAACTGATGGCTAACGAAAACTCTACCTGTGGTGAGGTCTTCGGTTGTGCTGGATCGGGCGGCGGAGCACCAATCTGAGTTTTGTCCTCTTTGCCTCCTTCTGTGGTAGCAGGAGCTGGGGCCCCACCAGCACCAGCGCTCGCGGCGGCAGCAGCCGCCTTTGAAGCTTTGAAGCCCTGAAGGTGCAGATAAGCTATGCGCTATTTGGTTATGAAGTACAAATGAATACCGTGAACGGTTTTATGAATTCTTGATCGGCCTTCGCGGTGGCAGAATTTGGGTCCATTGCGATCACAGGAGCAATTCTGGCCTTCGGTGCAAGATTAGCCGGAATCTGCATCTTCAGCTGTTGGAAAGAGATCTGAACCACGGAACATTTGGCCACAAATCTGACAGGGAACAGTGTTCAGTAAATCGATCCATATGATTTGAATGAACGACTCAGTCGCTCCCATCTCGGTGAAGGCTCGGTTAATGCGGGCCTGTGATTGCCTTGCTTTCACTCTCCACTGTGCCCCATACCCGCTAGTCGTCACGCAGCACTGCGCCTGTCTATTCTGCTGCGCGATTCGCCCAGCTAAAGTATCTCAAAATGCCGTCTAGTAAGGTGTACTATGACGAGAAAGTATAAACGCGAGAGTCGACATCCACCCCCGGACGGGGTCCCGTGCTGTAGGCTGCACAAATAGAAACTATGCCCACCCATCAGGCTCACGTTCCATTTGGTGACCTTCGAGAGTCCCATGAACCTCCAATTATGGTCTCGTCGTCACTCAGTTCTGCACCTTTCCAAATTTTTGAAAATTCTTCTGGAACCTTTCGTCCAAAATGTATAAAGCTTCGCCAGTAGTCTACATATGTCGCTATTGTCATGATATTGCGTTACGAATATTGCTGCAAAAGTCATCCTTGGCTCCATGCAAGTTCGGCTGTTTCGATTTACGAACTGAGGAAGCACAGCAATGCGGCAGCAAAAGTATGTGGCACCTTCACTGTCTTCTACGACTAAACAAAAATTTGATTCCGCAAGTTTATAAACGACGACTTTGACAAATTACGATCTGGGGCCGGATTCATCAACGACTTACAGCAATTTAACAGAGAAAATCACTGCCGAAATCCCTGATAGCGCGGCTTATCAAGCGATTTGGTGAGCGATAAGCCGCGTTATCTGACAAGGAAAGGTTCCCAACGCAAGGTGAGCTTTTGCGATGCTGTTTTGATAGTATGTAGGGTCCTGCGACCGGAGTTCAGAACCACACTCAGTTTTTGCTGAAGGCTTTTTTAAAGACATGCAAAGGAGGTCTGAAAGCGTGAGCGCAACTATCTTCAACCCCTACGACACGCAACGAGATGTGCCTCGGCGCCGCAGTTGGTAGGAGCGCCGCCTCATACGAGCACGTCGGCGGGGTGTTCAGTTCGAGTCCGCGTGATGCCGGCATTTTTGCACATATTAGTTTGTTGTTATTACGCTTTCTCGCTTGGTTGGCCAAGGCGGGAAATCCGAACCGTGGAACAGGAGTCGGGTTCACGCGACAGGTGGCGCCTCCTCTGCACTACACATGACTGTTCAAAATATTAGGTTGTTACAGAAGTTCTCGCCATTTTCAAGAAACCACATTTTTTTTAGTTTTACAAAAAAAAAGCGAAACGGGTCAAGAAACAAAGCAACCGCCATCATGTTCTATATCGTTCTTCTTCACCTTTCAGGCACATTCGCTATCCCGTCAGCGTAGAACTTTTCTGGCTTTGATTCGAAGAAGCCAGCCAGCGTTCCATGTCGTCCTCGTCATCAAACGTTTTTCCTTGCATGGCATTGGGGAGAAACAGGAAAAGGTGGTAGTCTGTTGGTGCAATACCTCTTCTTCCGAAAAGCGCTTGCCGTCAAAGAGGACTGATTTCTCTAACGGTGATTGTTCGCTGTTGTCGACCTCCTCACAGTAATCAGCGGGTGTCCAGTCGACATCTACCTCCTCATCGGGACGCATCTATGAAACCAACTGGATGAAAGGTCCCATTTTCATTACACTTCCTATAAGCCGAACCGACTCTTCTTCCTGACAGTCGGTATCTCCAAATATGGCGTTCAGGAGGAGTCCTTTTATGGCATCCGCAGCCGCAATGTCTCTTCTTGTCAGGGAAATGAAATCCGGTGTGAATGTGGAAAGTAACCAATCGACAACACGTTCAGAAGGGAACCACATTTTTAGCACACTTATGCACCGATATAGCTCTGGTCCATAATATTCAACTGTAAGGTACGCGTATTTGTGTGCAGTTACGGTATCGCTGGGGATACGGTATGATATGGTGATGGTACGGATATGCACAGTTGAAAAACTAGCACATATAAAGGCGCATGTAGAGAGACTTGGTTTGTTGTAAGCATTGATGATCTAAAGTTAACTCCTGTGATCATGAGAAGGCGTAATAGCAACAAACTTATATGTGCAAAAGTACCGGCATCACGCGGACTCGAACTGAGGAACCCGCTGGTGTGCTCATATGAGGCGGCCCTCCTACCTGCGCCGCCGAGGCACACCCAGTTGGGTGTCTTAGGGGTTGATGATAGTTGCGCGCACGCCTTCAGACCTCCTTTTCAGGTCTATGTAAAGGCGTTCAACAAAAACTAAATGCGGTTCTGGACTCCGCTCACAGGGCCCTACATCCTGTCAAAATAGCATCGCAAAAGCTCAGGTTGAGTTGGGAACCTTTCCTCGTGAGTTTTCCGCTGTGAATTCTTTGTTAAAGAATTCTTTGTTATAAGCAGGGATGTGCGGAATTTCCGTTTCCGTGTTCCGAATTCCGGTTTCCGGCCGTTTTTAGTCCTTCCGTTCCGTTCCGTGTTTCGCTCTTATTCGAGCCGGAAGACGGAACGGAAAAGATGACTCATCACTCACTGATTGTTTTGCACTGACTATTCGCCACTTGACCTTATGCAAAAGGCAGAAGAAGGAGATCAGCAATGCATTAAATTTTTGGCGATTGTGCCGACCTTTTTGATCCGGTGGAGCATCTTGAAGGCTGAACAGTGTGACATCAAATTGGATTCTTTTTGGTGAACAGGGTTCAAAGTACTACCCAAGCAACGTTGACTGTCCGCACCAGGATGTGAGTAGCTCGCTAACCGAGAGTGTATACGTCCAAAGGCGTATGCGGTGTGTCACGGTGAAGCATACTTATAGCGTGCAAGCAAGCGGTTGATAGATATCGCTCGGTTTGTTCATCTTGCGCTGCGATACTCACTGAAACGCTGAAGCCAAACTACTGCATCAAGGGGGCCTTGGAATTGCATACTCTTAGCAAAAAGGAAGTCTGTCGGATGGAACGGTTTGAAGATTCATGGAAAGTGAGGAGTCGCGCGTCAAACCACGAGTTATGAGTCACCGGCTGCTTACTTTCGAATCATGGGTACGGCTTCACAATAGAAGGGTTAGTCAGTGTTATGTATCCGAAAGGCGACTATTTTTTAAATGATGCACTACCGAATAATCTAATGCTGCAAACATTTTCAAGAGGGTTTGGAAAAAAATCTAATTCTTTAACCGGAACATGCATATCTTTAATTCTCCTAGTCGTCCTAGATCTGGCTTGGAACAACAGCTCAAAATCGAGTTCTATAAGCAATCTTATCGTTAGGTTGCTAACAGTGCTTCCACACAGAACATTCAATTATACCTATTAAGTGGCATGAGTGGCGAAATCTCTGGCATCTTATTCTTGAACTGGATACTTTCTTTCTCCTTACAGAAAAAAACCTTACATAAACTGCGACTTGTTAGGCTGGTAATATTTGAAAAGCCACCCTAATAATGATACGAGTACAAGGATCTTTCATTGTTGTATTCTGTTGGGCAGGAGTCGCTCGCATGCTGCCTCGCTGCTTTCTAAATTCGTTTACAGTAATTTATTATATTAATTACCATAGTTAGTACTACCATATTGAATATATTTATGAGGAATTAGATAAAGTTTGAATTATTTCCGTTTCCGTGTTTCGTATTTCGGTTTCCGCCCATTTTTGAGCTCTTTCGTTCCGCTTTCCGTGTTCCGCTTTTTTAGAAAAAATTTCCGCACATCCCTGGTTATAAGTCGTTGATGAATCCGACCCTTGGGCGGCTGACTGCATGAGTGACAAGCGCATTCTCGAGCTGATTGAAGAGAATCCACGCTGCGACATCCGTGACTGGCAGCGGAGGTTGAATACCATCATGATGCAAAAGCTGCTCATCCGCGTCATCCTTATGATTTGAACGGTCACCAGGAATCGGATTCATCAACGACTTACACAACTTTAACAGAGAATTCAGAGCGGAAAACTTAGATAACGCAGCTTATCGCTTACCATGTCACTTGATAAGCCGCGATATCAGGGATTTCGGCTGTAACTTTCTCTGTTTAACGGACTCGAACGTGGAAAATTTGGATACCAACGCCAAATCTGGAACTATGCGGAGCTGTAGAGGAATCATCTACTGGGAGTTGCTTCAAACAAACCCTATTGTTACCGCCTAAACGGATAGATGACGTCGCAGTGGCTCCAAGTAAAAACAGGACGTTTTCTTTCTCCACGACAACGCTCGTTACGAAGAAGACCCAGAAAAAATCCAGAGCTTGGGATGGCATGTACTGGGCCAGCCAGCGTACTTACCAGACTTTCGGAGCGACTTCTGACGGTACGGAACAACTCAAAAAGCTCACCGCTAGCTTTTCCTTTCAAAATCCCAGATTTCTGTGGAAGCGGTATTCAAAAATTACCTGATAAATAGCAATATGTGGCCGATAGTAATGGCTCATATGTATATCTGTTAATTGCTGATTGTCGTGACTTTCGCCATGACTCTTGAAGGACGCAGAGTCTCTGCGCCCTCTTGGTCCCGCCGCGCACGCAAAGTTCGTCACGCACGTCGAATACGCAGCCTCGATTCGCTGCGACGAAGTATGAACGCGCGCGCGGGCGCCACTTCTCCCGTCTGCCGCCGCCCCGGGCGATCGTGTCCGGTTGCCGTCCTCTCGTCAACATCCGCCGGACGTCACGAAGTCTGGAGCGAGCCGATTCCACCGTAGTATCGATGAGCGCAGGGCCAAGAATAAGGAGGATATACCCTGGCATGGACGCCAGGAGGAGGCAATCGCAGGTGCGAGGCGACGAGCAGCGCCTCGTGGGCACACGCTCCAGGCAGGACTTCGCCGGACCATAGCGGGCTGCTGTTGGAATTCCCCTAGTGAGTTAGGCGGGCTGGTTGCGTGACTCGTAGATATGTGTGTCGTAAGAAGTAGTAATGTGTAGTTAGTAAATCTGTATGTCTATCCTATGTCTGCGGGAGTTACGTGAAGACTGGTGAATACCGACATCTTTATTGATCGCAATGCTATGAGAGAAGGGGAAGGCGCAGGGACGTGCGGGAAGTTGGCGCAGAGTCGTGGAGGCCTCAAGGAGCTAAAGTCCCTAATGGTTCGGCTGGGGCAGCAGGGCCCTACGTAGTTGGTGCCTGGCTGGAAGGAAAGAGCATTAGCGTGCTGTAAGTTCCCACCGATCTTCCACACACATGACCTCAGGTCTGGACCACCGTTACCGATGCCGGTGGCGGCCAGGCCAAATTCATAAAAACGGAGGGAAGCTCTTCCTCCAACCTAGCATAAATGGGAAAATTTGTAGTGCGGCTGCGGAAGTATAAACTATGGCTGAGAATAGACCCCATCCGCATTAGATAGGTGTCCTATTTGTGAATCCTCGAGAATCCCACGGGTATTTTGCTACCAGCAACAATCATTCACCTCCATGTCTTCGTCAAGGCACACAATTGCGGCTGCGTTAGTGAACTGTCCACAGTAGTTCGGCGCCGAGAACACGGTAATTAGCCGACGTCCAGCCATCATTTCGTAGCCGTCTTGTACAACCTTGATAATTAAACATTTGCTTGTTGAATATGGTCTACAAAGAGCTATGGTGCTACCTGATGTGCTCGTATCACCAGATCGATGCCAAGCATTTGACACGCCTGTTGTACGACACCCTTTCCAAACATGTAGCTGATTCCTGAGAGTGAACACTGACTCCTTTAAATGTCATTCTCTACACGAGGTAGTATAGATAATCCAAAATTAAAATCCTATTTGCATACACGGCCAAACACTTCAGCGCCGATATTCAACGTCGGAATGCACACACCTGTGCGCTTCTGGCTTTTCTATTACCATCTCGCTTCCTTACGCCAGTTTGCGCCGTCATATCCTCTACCTACGAATCAGAAATGAATTCAGGAAGTAGGGAGGTGGTGATCTCTATCCCATGCAAGCGTAAGTGGCCTCCATGAGTGGCTATGAAATGCTGACGATCCTGGGAGAGGAGTGACGGAGCTGTTCATCGAATCAGAATGACTTCAATTTCTGTTCCACCCGCTATAGGCAGGAAATCCGTGGCCAGTGTGTTTAGCTTCGTTACTTAGACGCTAAGCGTTCCTGCCGAACGATGCACCTCACTGCGCATCGTTGTGTCGCCTGTTTCGTCCACGTTTGTTACGTGGATTTGCACTTTCTTCCATAACTTTGGTATTTGAGGATACTTGTCGTGACGCGGGAGGTCGTCCCCCCCCCCCAGAAGCTTCGGCGGGAACGGGAGAAGCCGTCCACGCCTTCCGGCTGTAAGCCCTTCAGGATCCGCTGCTCGCTAAGGATGCTCACCCCTAAAACCATGTGATAATACTGCCCACAGGCCCTTGCGGATCCCTTACGCCGCGTCGCTAAGACGCAGTCCTTGTCCACGACCTTTCGATGTTACACCTTGACAGTGAGCACTGGACTCAACACTTCGCCGCGGAGTTACCCCCTTCTAAGGGGGAGCAATGCCACAACCGGCCGTGGTCGCACTGTGCCCGTGGCACGTGCCAAGACGGGGAACACGAGGCCGGTCAGAGGACCGACGTTACCAGTCAGCGAAGACGGACGAGATGGCAGAGACTGCAGACGATGGCCACGATGTTCCTTGGACGGGCTAAGACGATTGCAGCGAGTCGTCTGTGCTAAGATGGTGATCCTCTATGACCGAAGCCTAAGATTGAGCTCCACGACGACGACGACTGCCGGCTGGTAGACACTAGAAATGACGGGGCACTGCTCCCGATGAGCAGTACTCCAAGCACACCCGCTCAGCGGGAGCGGTGTGCCGCCGATTGACTTGTAAGCTGGCTAGGGAGCCCAGGGACCCTACGTCCCTATCCGGTTCTAGAAGTTTGTTGCGCAGGCGACACATCGATTACGCGTTCGACCTGCTGACCCCGTTTACTACTGTGCAGTCGTATGGAAGCTACGACAATACTTCTGAGCAAGTCCACAGGGCCTACGTTTCAATTATAGCTTAATAAGCGAATTACGATAGGTGCAATCTTTACAACTTTTGAGTGACAACAGAAAAGAAGAGAATGGGAAAAATTTAACTGAACTGGAAGAGATACACGGTGCGATCATGTTTACCATCTTCAAATACTGCTGCACAATCCATCTCTGTGATACCAAGAGCGATGCTATATGCGTCTGAGTGGCGGCGTGATTCGATGCATTCTAGCCCAGTCAGCTTCAAAGTCAATCGATCAATATGACCACTATGCACGACATCGCGTCAGAAATGTAAGCATGCTATATGTGACGGAGTATTCTACAAGGGATTTACATCATCCGATTCAACTCATAAAGAATCATCCGTTGGGAATAGGACCAATCAATTACCCATTTATCTTGTAATCTCGTGGCCATCGCAAAAACCACTAAGGGCCACTGTCAATGACACCTACCGGATTTTGAAGCAACAAATATTTCGTCTTTGTAAGAATTGGAGCCTGTTATTCAATTCACTTCAACTATGCTTGGTCATAATCTTTCTCAGATATGGCAATTGGCCGTGCGGCAGTCGATGATGCCCACGCAATCTTACTTTCAGAGCGATCGTTGATGCCGCTCTTTCCCGTCACGTCGGCAATTCTACGACCAACGCTCTCACCTCTAATTGAGTGGAACCATCCATCTCCTTTGTTAGTAGGGTCGGCCCACGTGAGGTCGATGAGTAATCCACGATCGAGCGGTTCGCATGGACGAGGAATGTTTCGAATGACGTCGAGATGATTCAGCTCCGGAGACAGGCCTCCGTGCATGCATAGAACCTGAATGGATAGGATTGTATGGGGATGCTGAGCTTTTGGGATCTTATGGGCTCTAGATATTAGGTTGGTGCATAAGTTCTCGGACATTTGATCCCTCCTGAATTGAAAGCGCATTTTCCCGCCAAATTTCTCACATGTATCAACGCGTAAATGATCGATCGATAGAGAAAGGAAAGGGCTACAAAACTGTTCCTAACATTTACTTCTGCGTTGTTAACGTCAGCTATTATGGCTAAGCAATTCATCCCAACTGAGACGCATATTCGGCATGTCATGTTATTCCTGCATCAATCTGGCCTCAATGCCAACGAATCGTATCGTCGCCTGAAGGATGTTTACAACGAGAGTACTCCTGCTCGAAGTACTGTGTACCAGTGGTTCTCGAAGTTTGCAGTCGGTGAATTCTCCGTTGAAGACAATGAACGAGAAGGGTGCCCGATGACACTGGATTTGGATGGCCTCCGAAGTAGAGTGGAAGCGGACCCATACCAAACCACTCGCGAACTATCAAGCACTCTTGGTGTTAGTCACTCAACAGTCGTTCGAGGATTGAAGTCGATTGGCAAGGTGCAAAATTTGGGTCGCTGGGTACCTCACGACTTGACACAACATGACATGGATCGCAGAGCCGATGTCGCTCTGTCTCTCCTTACCCTCAGACGTACCCACGGATGGCTAGACAACCTTGTCACCGGGGATGAGAAGTGGATAGTCTACTCTAATTACCACCGGCGTGCACATGGGTTGACGCAACTGGAGAGGCAGAGGACGTTCCGAAACCCGACCTTCACGTGAAAAAGGTGATGCTATGCATTTGGTGGAGCATTCTAGGCGTAGAATACTGGGAGCTGCTGGACGAAGGGAAAACAGTGACGGCAGAGGTTTACGTCAACCAAATGAGGAAGTTGAGGGCCCACCTTCAAACCACACTAGGAGAGCAAGTGAAGGTGTATTTGCAACACGACAACGCTAGACCTCATATTGCTAAAGCGACGGCGGCTGAGTTGGCGGACTACGGGTGGACCGTTCTTTCACATCCACCTTACTCACCAGATCTCGCTCCTTTTGATTATCATTTGTTTTCAAGCCTTCAACGCTATTTGGACGGCCAGCAATTAAGGAACCGAGAGGATGTCAAGGAGGCACTGCTCACATTTTTCGAATCACAACCGCCCACGTTTTGGAGAAAAGGCATCCATGACTTACCAGCACGTTGGCGAAAGACAATTGATGTAAAGGGTGGTTACTTCAAATGATTTGATATTGTTGTTCGTATGTTGTGATAATAAATATTTCATGCCCCAAATGTCCGAGAACTTATGCACCAACCTAATACATGCATATGGGTTACCTTCTTCGAAATGAGTCCGGCAAGTGGTATTCGATTAAAGCACGCTTGATAGTCCCACCATATACCAGCACCATACTTCATTACACATTCATTATAGAAGCCGTATATCTTGTTAACGGACGGTGTCTCGTGATTTCCTCGTAGCAAAAAGATCCGATCCCTATAGCGCAGTTTTAGTGCGAACAGAAGTGTCAGCACCTGAAACGCGTAGATTTTTCCTGCTGTTTTCTTATTGTACTTTGGCTGATGAGATATCTGACTTCAGTACTGCTAAAGCACTGTATAAAGTCCACTCGATTGGACAAATGGAATGCGACATATATCTGAAGAATAACAGAGGGCGCTATCCGAGTTCGGTGGGTGCGGAGAATTTCAATGATCCACATGAGATGTGGTAGTACGCATCCTAGGCAAACCTAGGCTAAAATATGTAACCGCAAAATATCAATATACAATTAATATAAAAGGGAAAACACTCAACTATAACCGTCCGCATGAGGCTTTGGCTTGGATTTAGAGGGCTCACCTATAGAACGCGTGGGACGCGCAACGACACACGAATTGAGCGATTTCGGATTATTTGGCCATTTTCGAATCAAAGCAAAACAAGACCCTTACTTCGCACGACGCTGCCCCGCTCCCCGTGACAGAGTCGCGTTCGATAGGGTGGGTGAGCCCTTCATGTCCAAGCCAAAGCCTTCAGATGATTGTGGATGAGTGTTTTCCCTTCTATCTTACCAGTGTTTCGATACGCCTAACGGCGTCTCTCGCACTCGGCACTTCGCTCGACCTTGCAATATCACTAAACCCACGGAAAGACTTTTGGTATACCGCCGCGTCGCGCAGGCGACGTGTCGTGCAGTGAGTGCCAAATCAATTTTTGTAAAACTTAAAATCCTGCTGCGTACTTTTGCATCAATCCGTTCTTCCACGATTTATCCTTGGCGTTCTCACGTTGGGCAAGGTGTTCGGCACGTCTACTGAGCCGCCATGTACATCATGTACGTTGAGCAAGGTGTTCAGCACGTCTTAGCGCCAGATGTTGCACAACTACAACCCCCCCCCCCATCCACACACTTTCCCTCAACACACTCCTCCAGCATTTCTGTGCAAACAAACACACTCACTCACACACGGACAAACGACCGTTCTCGCTTACTCAGACAATCCCGTCGGGTAAACCACAGACCGAACAGCCCCCAATCAATCTGGCTGTCCAAATGGCGGACGTCCGGTGGGGGCGTGTCATGTGCGTAACACCCTGCGTTTGCCCCGAAACAAACACGGAGTGACTGCCGTTTGCACGGCCAGATTGGTTAGGGGCCGTTCGGTCTGCGGTTCACAAGGCAGCTGTGGATGAGTTCATTACCACCGACGTAACCTCTGGGTCCGTCCAAGCTATGACTGAACCGTTGTGTCTTCTGTTATGTTAGTTATTAGTTGCTATATTTCATTGACTTATGCGTTGTGTTTGCTGTCTGTCATATTTATTTTTATGTTTCGTTTGTCAAATAATAAAGTACGTTTTGTGAAGAAAGATGTTCTGTAAAGGACACGTTCGACCGAACTTTGAGTTGTCATTGCGGTTTGCAGTTCATCCCGCATTTCGGTTGAGTTCCTCAGCTTAACTGCGTCCATTATGCCTTTGGAGGTGGTAGTACATTCTGCAGAATGGGTTACGACCTCCAAAGGCAGCATATGGTCAGCGTAGATGCGGGAATAGTATGATGGTGCCATGGTTAAACAAGGTATGTCGCAGTTATGAACCGCCGGTCATGTCGAGATTAGATGTTGTAAACCGCCAGTCAAATCTATATTGGTGGTTATGAACCGCAGACCATCAGTGTTTGTGGACCGCAGGCGTTAAGGTTGTCAAACGCCGGTGGACCGGCGGATATTTCGGGGCAAACGGTAGGTGTTTCGGGCAATACCGCTCACTTCGTCTTGTCGACCGCTTGTGGTCGAGATTGTGACGGCACTTGGTCTGCGGTCCGCCGCCAGAATGTCTGAGTATATATAGTAGGATTTTGCATCTTATGCTTCCCGGATCTTATTATTGCATTTTAGGTCCACCTAGGATGCACTCTATCACATCCTAGGTGGACCTATCGAAATCATCGGACGCGCCCAACTCGGATAGCGCCTCAGCAGAGTGACATCAGAAGCCATTCAAGTCTAAATAGGAATTGACAATATAGAATTTGCGTCATAATTCCTTATACTTGTCAAGAGGTCTACCGCTATTCGTTCTAATGCGTTATAGTTTTGAAGATAAGTGTCAGACACGAAACTCAACCTCAAGTCCTTGTGGTCCACGGTCCACGTAGTCGCCGAGGAACAGGAATTTCTCTTGAGGTACTCTACCGATCAGATCGAAAAGGCGATTCATGTCCTGGAATCCGAAAATGTCCATTTTTACATAAGTGGTGTCTCGATCTTGTTCGATATTTCTGGTTAGGTTTTATAGTTATCCGAGATAGATGAAGAGTTTAAATCTTGTTTGGCTCTATAATCTAAATACCAGCCTCTAGGGCATACGTGTGCAACCCTAGTTTGATAGAAACTAAGTGTTGGAAATGTCGCCTTCCTCATTTTCTACCATCTCCTCTCCAAAATTGCTCGATCCCGCTATCACCATAAAGCAAGTGGGCGCAATGCACGCTGGAGGAGGCAGCTTATGGGATCCGACCTCCTTGAAGGTAGCAGTCGAGTATGGTGACGTGGAATTGTCCCTTGTACACAAGCTGACGCGCAGGTACATTCAAAACACAAGTTGAAACGAGAGCGGACTAGGTCAAACGGGATGTCGCGCGCGAAATAAACGGGTAAAAACTCGTCCTACAGATCGGAAATGCCACCTCACTCGTATGTGTGCCTGAGTACTGATGGGCTGTCCCCTCCAACGCGCATTGCCCCAGCTAGTGTAATGCATCTTTCTAAACATGAGGCCAAGCCCCTCCAGGGGCCGGATTCATCAACGACTTACAGCAATATAACCGACATCCCTGATAGCGCGGCTTATCAAGCGTTATGGTGAGCGATAAGCCGCGCTATCTGAGTTTTCCGCTGTGAATTCTCTGTTAAAGTTATTTAAGTGCTTGACGAATTAGACACCAGACATTTCGGCAGCTCGGCAACTTCCACCACGCATCATCCGCTGATCTGGGTATTACAGAAGACAACGGAACAACATGTGTTCTTCTCCTCAGCTGTCGATATAGCTTTTCCCTATTCCCAGGACAAACACTGGTTCCCCCAAAAAGTCTTCGGTGCCGTCCACTCCTGTTGGAATGTTAATTTATGCCTGCCAATAATTTTGTTTCTGCCCTCCAGTGTCCTGCCGTGTTCTCAAAGAGATTAACATTTTCTTGCAAACTCGAAGTCGACGAAAAATTGTATGTCTATGCCGAGAAGGACCAACGTGATCTCAGCCCCACCTCCCTTGTAAAGCTTATAAACTTTTATCGTATACCGGAGGTCACTTCACCAAAGCACTACATCGACCGCCAGCCAATTAACGGCGATCAGTTCCGCAGCCAAGGACTATCCTCAGCTCAGGAATAAGGTGGAACCATGGCTAAGCCTCTTATCCTTTACCTTAACCCATTCGCAACCTTGCACACTCATTTACAATGCCTCAACCCGAATTCTATTAATAGTCCTACGGACATAATTTCCAATAGGAAGTTGTCTTAATAAAGCTGATTCCCACATTCTAACAAGACCTCTTCCCTACTATCACCCTCCTCAATTACCCTACTCCGTGTAATATTCACTGCTGATAGTTGTCTCTAGGTTATGTCCAGGGGTCGGATTCATCAACGACTTGCAAAAAAACCTTAACAGAGAATTCACAGCGGAAAACCAGATAACGCAGCTTATCGCTCACCATATCGCTTGATAAGCCGCGTTGTCTGAGTTTTCCGTCGTGAATTCTATATTAAAGTTTTGTCAGTCGTTGATGAATCCGACCCGAGGTATGTTTAAGGCCTATGTTATACAATCGCTCACCTCGAGCAAAGCCTAATGATAACCTCCCATATCGATCGCGCAATGAACCTAATAATTCATTCTTCTATCATTCTACAGTTCTTCGAATTTCTTCACACAGTGCCTTAAGCCCTACGCACAGTTTTGCGACAGCCGCGTACGCTGTAGGGGCCAAAACTGCCTCGTAGGAGGCAAAACTGCCGCTTAGGCGGCAGTTATCCTCAGCTTTGCAGCCCACTCCGTCGTCAACGCGGTTTCATTATCATTATCATTATCAGGTTCGATCCTAGATCCCGCCACGAACAGAGAGAGAGAGAGCCCAGACAGAAATTTTCAGCATCAAAGTGGCTGCAGCGGCAATAATGCCTTGAAGTATTACTGCCGTTATGCCTCGTTTGCGGCAGCTACTGCCGCGTAGGCGGCACCGCGTCTGCCGCGCAGGCGGCACATCAGCGGCAGTGCGGGCTGGAGGGTTCTGCCTCGCGCGACGATTCTGCGTCTCTGCCCTATGCTTAAAGATAGGGCTGCCGCGTTGCCGCAAAAGTGTGCGGAGCGCTTTAGCTACTTTTCATGTGCAGTTGTCTAGTATGAGGCAACACTTGTGGTAGAACCCATAAAAATTCCCATTTTTTCATGCTATCCGACTATGGTGAGTGCAGGGTGCACAGATTAGACGAAAAATATGTAGCTAATTAGACAATTATATATTGAATCTAAAAACATACTTTCTCCGGAAATTAGCGTTATGACATAGAGGGTACACGGTCGCATAGCGTGGCGGACACGCGTGATGTATAGCTGGATTACGTGATCGTATCTTTGTCGTAGTATTGCTGGCGAGTGAAGTGTAATAAGCGATATTGATAGCGATAATAATATCTACGCCGGCAAGGTGTTGCTCATCCATCGCCGAATCTGACTCGACGCTCTTACGAACATTCTCATTTTTACGCTTCAGCTCCTCCCGTCAGACGAACCTCCTAATCTTTTCTACAGCACTTTATTAAACTTTAATTTCATTTCACTGGATTACGGGATTCCAGCGGTAGGGTTTTTTTTAGATGCCATATATAATTATCGGCGAGTGAGCGGACGGAGAGGCAGCAAATCAGTACTCAAAAAGTACGACGTGTCTTGGCGTTTTCCACGTGTAGAACAAGTTTTTACCCGTTTAGTTCGCGCGAAACGTGCCGTTTGACATAGGCCTCTCTCGTTGCAACTTGCATTACACGTATGTAGGCGTCAATTTGTGTTCAATGTGGGAAATTCCACGTCACGATATCTGCCACGCTCTAGGCGGTCGGAGCCCATGGGCTGCAACCCCCCCCCCCCTCCGCTCATTGCGCCTAACTATCTATTACAATTAACTGCAGACTTTTCACCTAATCTCTGCACCCACCATATTTGGATACCAGCTTTCTTCCTTATGTTGGCTCACACTTCATTAATCATAGTTGGGACACTCTTCCAATTGATCTTAGGTCTACCATCATATTGTTCTCTGCAGATCGTTTTCGAGATGATTTCTCGTTTTGACATAGGAAGGTGATGAAAGCTGGGAGTCTTGGCCTGCGTGTGCGAGTCTGCACTGCGAACAACACCTGGAGTAGCAATACCGTGCCCCGATTTCGAGTGTAACGCGATCCGACGTTGAGGGGGTCGACGGTGACGGGTTCACGCGACCTAATTGCGTAGTACATCCAACACGTAAGTGATACGTCACGATGTGAATAGAAACAACTGCTTAATGACAACAGACCTGGTATTGTGCATGGATATCACCGACTACCTTAATCGGCACCTCACATTCACACAAATTGCTCTCTGTCATGAACACCGCCGACACCTGGAAACCACCTCCAGATTACCATTCCTCCCGGATCAAGACTTCATGGAATACCGTATGACACAGATTGTTCGAGGAATTTCAATCATCTCGCCTACCTGATTTATAATGTTGACGATTTCAGGAAATGATATTACGTGCACTATACAAATGTCCAATCTATTGTAAAGACCTAAACAAGTTCATCAAATAGCTTTCTTTGCTCTTGAAGCTCGGTTCACAGCTCGCTCGTGGGTCAGCATACACTGTCGCTGTGAACAGGAAAGTCATTTCGAAACCCTTAAATCTGTGTCGGATTCATCGCAGATGGGTCACTTGAGATTAAGTCGTTAAAGCGAGGTCACACACTTGTTTCTGAGTCAAAAACTCCTTGCAAACTCACTATTCAAGCGGTTTATTATATCGTCCAGTTGCTCATTGGTAAAGACGAAGGGCGCCGTCATGGTTTTGCCAAACGGCCTTGTGAGTCTTGATGATGAGAACTAAAACTGAGACGCACTACGTAAATCAGTTTTTATACCTCGTGGATATCAAAGCTATCAGTTTCGTTCATCAGTATAAACAGCCGCTCCATTACATAACAGGAATTCAAAGGAAATGGTTATCAACCCCTCTGTTTCTACCAGCAAACATTAATCGCAGCTTCTACTGCACACCGAACGACACGTTCAGAGGCCGCATGCTCGTCTACACCGAGCTTCCCCGATAGGGGATTGGGGCGTGATAAGATATGTTGATTGATGGGATTTTGCCCCAACGGGGGAACACGAGCATACAGCCCAAGAGCGTTCGTGTAGCGGCACGAAAGTGGTGCTACGCTAAGACCTTTGCCCTATTCTGTTTTATGACGGCGAGGAAGGACGTTTTCGGATCTATCCTAATGGCCGCCATGGCACTTAACCGGTTTTTTTGCCAACGTCGGTAAATCTGAAATGAAACTGTTTTCAAGGACGACGCACTGACGTATCCTACGAAGAAGCATTTATTTGTACTTTGCTAGCCAGGAAAGGTTACACTGTTGGTGTTTTTCATCTTTATAGAGGTGGTTCCTTTCGACTAGGAGTAGACCCCTTCTTCTCTAGCGGCACAACGGTCTTCGCAAACGTTACGTGGATTAAAACTCAGACTCTGTTCCCTTGCAGTCCACCACTGCAGCTTAGATCGGCCTCAAGGGGCTCGGGGAGGGTCACCTTGAATTAAATGGTTATCCGATTTGGTAAGTAGGCACATGAATTCCAATTACATCAGAAGTATCTTAGCTCAGCTCACCGCTGTGGTAGAACACACCAGTGCTGCACGAATCTTTTGATATCGTGCAGCACATAACGTCGTACAGGGCTGCCTTACAAGGTGGCCCCCTCTGAGCAGCATTGCGCCCGTAGATCCTGTACTGCCTCTCATCAAGATTTTTTCAAGGATACACCGGTACTCAGCCCAGCGTCTCGGCGTGACAACCGCGTGGCAGCTCAGCGGCACATTCTAGCCACCTTCCCGTTTAAGTGCCATTCGTCACCACTCGCCTTCGTCCAAAGCGGTTTCTCATCGCTGGCACTACCTGCCCACCACTCTCTTGAACACACACACTCTCAAATAGACGTATCCGCTCGGAGGTTGCCGTAAGGCTAACGTGGCGGAGCTCAGCCTTAACTCGTCGGAAAGTGTTCTCACCTTCTGGGGCCAGATTCGTCAACGATACCGCCGGTATCATCTCACCGCGAATTCACTATGCCGGCTATGTAGCAACCGATACAGAGTGTCGACCCCAAATTTACCACATCGCACGTTGATGAATCGTGGTATTAGTAGACTCCAGAGCCAGATTCATCAACCGTTTTTTCTTTTTCCGCATGTTCGCTGCCTTACCCCTGTGCATAACCCCCTTCCTCTGTGCATAACTTAAATTACGTAGGAGGCTAAAGGCCTCCGCACACTTTTGCGGCAACGCGGCAGCCCTACCTATATCTAACGGTATCCATAAGTGTTCAATCCCAATGAGGGGGGGGGGGGGCACGACGGCCTCGGGCCGGAACGCATGTGTGCGATACGTACAGGGATGTCTGCGAGCTCCACGTATCGACCCACGCCTGCGGGCTCCAGGTATCGTCCCACGGCCGTACCTGTACGAATCGTCACGGTGAACCTGTCGACGCCCCTTTTTCTCGTCTTTTCGTCCGGCGTTTTTTTGTCAAAATTTCCTCTTTATTTTAGGAGGGAGACTGCAGTAGCCACAGTAGGGGTTCAGGTAGGCATGTTATGTTACAAGTATTCATCTCTATGTAGTGTTTCAGTATGGAGTGCCCCCCCCCATTGGGATTGAACCCAAGGCATTACTGCCGCTGCAGCCGCCTTGCCATGGAAAGTGATAATGATGTGACGATGATAATGATAATGAAACCGCGTTGACGATGGAATAGGGTGGCAAAGCTGAGGATGAGCGCCTCCTGCGCGTCACTTTTGCCGACCACGAGGCAGTTTTGCTATCTGCCGTGTGCCGCGTTGGAGCAAAAGTGTGTGGGGACCTAGACAGTTCCGTCGCCCTAAAAATGAGAGAACCTCACAAGCAATTGACCCTGAAAGAAGGTCTAATCGTACGAATGATTCAATTTCAGCAGACTCCTAAGAAATCTGTGAGGTCGTGTGAATGCCACGTGTGCCTTGTGTGCATCGTTCATGTCGCTTAGTACTCCAGTGAGTTTCATTTAGATGTCATATCTATGGGTAGCTCTTCTCATCATCACGAATCCGTCCATTTGTCAAGTGCAGTCCCCGCCTGATAGGTCACTTATCTTCAACGACGACCTCGCCGACCGTTTTCAAAGGTTACTCTTTTATTCTTAGCTGGTCGTCAGCAGCTTGTCCTTGGACGTTGCTTTATGTTGACGACTGCAATGTTCGCTAGCGACGACAAAACTGAACTCCAGCGACAGGTACAACCTCGGAACGATCGCTTGGAGAGATTTGTACTCAAAATTAATGTCAAATAGACCAGGCTGAGAAAACCAGTCCCGCACCATCAAATTCGCAGTGAGGTAGAACGCAATTCAGCTTTGAAGTACCTGGATCAACAATCACGTTCGATGGCAGTAAACTCGTTAAAATAAACGCATGTATGAATGTGGCTTGGTTCAAACGGCGCTCTCTGGTGGAAGTGGTGGTTTGCGAGAAGAAGATAATAGAGTGCATCAAGACCTATTGAGCAGTTTTCCAACCGGTGGCTATTTAAGAAACTGAGGGCTGACCGTGATTAAAGAGATTGAAAGGCGTAATGGAAACGAAAATGCTGCTGTGGACGGCTGGAGTTACGCGTTAGGCTTAGGCTATACTTCGCCGACAACAGCGTCGCCGAAATATGTATGACATAAGCCTTAGGATCGAGTACGCAACAACTCCAGCAAAAGGCAGAAGTTATGGCAGAAGTTCGGTGTCCTCCGATATTTGGGGGACGCGTGAAGCTCGTCTGCGATGGTACGGCCACGTCCTTCACGTAAAAGGGGACAGCGTCCAAAAGGCTGGTCCTAATTTTGACGTGCTAGGAGACTACCACGAGGGTGACCAAAGCAGTGCTGTCTCGATACGCTGCGTCAGTACTTGCAGACGGCGGAGAGTCGTTGAATACACCGCCCTCAGAAAGGGGCGGGGCGAGGGCCGCGCCGAGGACAAGATGTCCGGGTCCCTGCCTTCACATGGAGGCGTCGCATTTCTAATCACTTCCCTTGGCCCTGCAGCTCTATCCTGAACTGATTTCGTGTTTAAGACAAGTGTCAGAATCTTGTTCAACATATTTGGAGGAAAAGAGTTTTCAGCTGCAGCGCCAAGGCTTCCTTCAAGTCCCGCCACATTACTCAGTACTAAGGCGTCGTCCGCATTTTCCGACAAGTACAGCAACATCTTAGCGAGACAAGTCATGACAACAACGCGACCATCCACTAGAAAGTTCTTCTCCACAAGGAAAATTGTCTGATCCTTGGAAGGAGAGGACGGTGAACCGGTTTTGCGCAATATTACGGACCAGTCGAACGTCGGCCTAGCGGCCGCCTACGACTGGTTGGGGGCTTCGCCCCCAAACCCCGACAATAGGACGCCATGGCCGCTACGGGTTTCCTATTCTTCCCTAGGCCTTCTGACTTTTATGTTAATCGAGATGGATCGATTGATCCGACGTCAGATTCGTGTTCAGCGATCTCGATTACCCCAGGGCGAAGTTTTGCGCCACCTGAGCGCCATCCTCAAAAAATCGATAATATCGATCGATATCGATTGTTCGACTTCAGATTCGTGTTCAGCGACCTCGATTACCCCCAGTGCCGAAGTTTCGCGCCACTTGAACGACATCCACAAAAAATCGATAATATCGATTGATATCGATTGGCCGACTCCAGATTCGTGTTCAGCGACCTCGATTACCCCCAGGGCTGAAGTTTCGTGCCGCTTGAACGACATCCACAAAAAATCGATAATATCGATCGATATCGATTGGTCGACTTCAAATTCGTGTTCAGCGACCTCGATTACCCCCAAGGCCGAAGTTTCGCGCCACTTAAACGTCATCCTCAAAAAATCGATAATATCGATTGATCCGACTTTAGATTCGTGTTCAGCGACCTCGATTACCCCCAAGGCCGAAGTTTCGCGCCACTTGAGCGCTATCCTCAAAAAATCGATAATATCGATCGATATCGATTGGTCGACTTCAGATTCGTGTTCAGCGACCTCGATTACCCCAGGGCTAAAGTTTCGTGCCGCTTGAACGCCATCCTCAAAAAATCGATAATATCGATCGATATCGATTGGTCGACTTCAGATTCGTGTTCAGCGACCTCGATTACCCCCCGGGGCTAAAGTTTCGTGCCGCCCGAACGACATCCACGAAAAATCGATAATATCGACCGATATCGATTGCCTTCCCTGCTGTCAACGCCTCCCGTCGATGGTCATCTAAATGCCCAGGCACGTTTGCCGACGTGTTCGGCACGTCTACGGCTCGCCATGCACGGTCGCCGAGGTGTTCGGCGCGTCGACGGCTCGCCATACACGGTCGCAGACGGGTTCGGCACGTCTACGGCTCGCCATGCATGGTTGCCGACGTGCTCGGCACGTCTACGGCTCGCCATGCATGGTTGCCGACGTGTTCGGCACGTCTACGGCTCGCCATGCAGGGTTGCCGACGTGTTCGGCACGTCTACGGCTCGCCATGCACGGTTGCCGACGTGCTCGGCACGTCTACGGCTCGCCATGCATGGTTGCCGACGTGTTTGGCACGTCTACGGCTCGCCATGCATGGTTGCCGACGTGTTTGGCACGTCTACGGCTCGCCATGCAGGGTTGCCGACGTGTTCGGCACGTCTACGGCTCGCCATGCACGGTCGCCGACGTGCTCGGCACGTCTACGGCTCGCCATGCACGGTTGCCGACGTGTTCGGCACGTCTACGGCTCGCCATGCATGGTTGCCGACGTGTTTGGCACGTCTACGGCTCGCCATGCACGGTTGCCGACGTGTTTGGCACGTCTACGGCTCGCCATGCACGGTTGCCGACGTGTTCGGCACGTCGGCGGCTCGCCATGCACGGTTGCCGACGTGTTCAGCTGCCGCGCCCCAACTCAAAGTGTGACGGACGGACGGACACAGTGACACAGTGACACACACGCTTGCTCCTTTATATATAGTAGGATAAGCCTG